>CAAKHG010025804.1:2343-13759 GCA_901007715.1 Dactylopterus volitans | reverse complement strand
GTGCCGCCGCCAAATCCAAGAAGAAAAGCGTAGAGGCAGAAATCTGACAGATGAGTGCTGCTGCCGCATCCCTGCTTGGCCCAGTTTGTCATTTCTGAATGCTGTTCAGAAATAAACTATAAACTGTGCTTTACCCATATTATGTAAAAGCTTTCCACTGTTCAACGCACTACGCCGTACGAGGTCTTATATGCGGCGCAGTTGTCCAGACCAAAGCTTAAGCAGCCATTTTCACTGAAATCTATAATTGGATCTCATTTGAATATCAAGCACAAGGTCCAGCTGCAACGTTAGAGCTGTTATGTAATGCAGACGCTTGTCTGGAGTTCACATCTATCTTTCAGATTTGCGCAGTGCACTGTTGTTTCAGACGGGCTTCTTGGGAGAACGCACATCCTCAGGTCAACCTGCAGAACGTGACAGAACATGAAAAAAAACACAGTTACGCTGCTGTGAGGCCGCAGAGCCAGTCATTATTTAATCCTCTGTTGGAAAGCGCTACAGGCAACTTTGCCTGAATGACAATGATGCTTTTCAAGACAGCAGCAGACAAAGCCGGTCGTTGGCTCTGTTTGGTATTCGTGCCACGGCTCTCCACCACTGTCTGATTTGCTTTTGGCATCTTCTGACAAGTGATATTGTGTCTCCTCCGTTTTTCTCTGTGCAAAAACATAAATTTGTATGAAGCGTAACTGAGCACTTTATATGTACGAAAGGCGTAACGCACCACAATGGGAACAATTTTCAAATGTTTACTTACAGTAGCTAAAGCTATCACATGCTCTTGCGTTTGGTGTTTCTTCCACTAGGTGGGGCTATTTATTTCATTGCACATTGTGTTTGTTACTAACTTCCATTCAGGTTAAAAGGCCATGCTAGTTCCTGCTTTGCTCGTATTTTAATGAAAACTATTCATACTGAACAACACAGTTTCCAAATATATCAGAGTTGATTTAGCATCCAAAATTAAGGTTACAAATTTCATACATTTTCTTTTAACTGTTAGTTGTACATCTAAACAATCTGTGATCATTTTTTCATTAATAACTGACAAGATACGAAATGCTCCTCTAGCTCTCAGTTTAGGTTTTGTGTAGCTATGGTAGTACAGTTGTTATGCTAATGAGGCACAACAATGTAAACGAGCAGACTCATAAAACAATGTACATCATTGTCCTGGCATGTAACGGTGCTGCAGCTCGAGTTGAAATGGTCCAGCGCCCAGGGGTTGTAGAAATACTGTCAGCTGGAAGTAACGCCACCCGCTTTCATTATCATGACCCCTTGGTGAAAGTTTAATGAGGAAGATCACTCTTCTCATCCCCTGATTTACGATCTCTGCTTCACCCGACACCTTTATTCCATCGCTTACGCTTTCCCAGACCAAAAATCTTTCCATTCACAATCCGAGGTCACCGCATTTGTCCAGTTATCTTTTTGCCCGCGTGCCGAGAGCCAATCAGCCTCTGGTTCCCGTCCTTGATACATGTTCGTATCTCCACCGTTCTTCCCTTCAGACCTCGGTTTGTGCAGCCCACCTCCTCTGCGTCCTCATATCAGCTTCATTGACTCACTGACCCCCCTGGGGGGATGTGCTCTGCCATGTGTTTTGATGTTTCTCTCGGCCCAATGATGTCACACCTGGAGAGGGCATCTAATCGATAAACGATAAAATGTTGTCATTTGTCATAATAAATGCCATCACCCCTCCCTCCCAATCCCTCCTTATTGGAGTCCTTTTCAGCACGGCGAGTAATTGTATGCTTTGAAAGGATGTGATGGCGAAACCACTCATTTGACCACCACATTTATCGGCATCAGGTCCTTTTCCGCCATAAAGCTGCTCCCCTGAGCTGTTGCTTCTGCCCGTGCATCAATGCTAATATTGTTTGCTTCTGACTTGGGCTGCAACAGTCGGGTACTGACTGTTCAGGTGAAACAACATTGACAATGTACTAAAGGTGTATTTCAGCATGGCTTCACAACATTTTCATCAAGCTCTGTCCTCTCTTACGGTGTAATGCCACCAGGCAGGACAACTCGCCCCCCCACTGTGCAAGTATGGTGGTCATCATTAACATACCAACATACAATTGCCATAAATTTCTGTACATTCGTGATCTGAATATCAATTGCATTAACAGCTCGTTGGCTCCCAGTCACTGATAACAGTACTCCACAATCTTCTTTCAAATTTGTCAAAGCAAACCTGTCATCGCGGGTCCGTGGCTAGAATCAATAATAGATGTCTGATATGAATCCTCTGAGGTGCATCACACTACAATGCTTACATGACCTTGATAATAATAACATGATGGTCACAAGGATGGCTCATCAATTCGAGACGCAAGACTTTTTTTGAGGTGCACGAGAGCACGCGCACACACACGCGCACACACACAGCACCTCTGTATTTGTGTGGGTGTCGATTGATATTAGGGAGTCTGATCAGAAAACACAACTGCCTGCCCAACCACTCGATACCATTAATCCAGGCCTTTCTGGACAAGTCACCCAGAACGAATAACTTCTAATAAAACGAGTTCAGTGGCTGCTGTAAGCCAGAAGCAAATACATTAAAAGAGGTCGAAATATTGTTTGGGCAAGATCAATGATGCATCAGCTAGAGAAAGTGGGAAAAAAAATCCTTTTTGTAACCGAGAAGCTCAAAAAGGTCATTTTCATAGACTTGGACTAAACTATCAGATTGCTTTCTTTCCTTTTCATTTGCGCGGCTAAACAGTACTTTTAGAGATGACTGGGCAAAAAAACCTGTTATCTATAATATCGCATATTACTGGCAAATAGGGATGCAGCGGAGAATTTACAATTATTGTACGGCATTAAAGATTATCACTGTGGCCAGACCTATATTGCATATGCTGTACAGTCTGCTATAGGATCATTCAAGTCTGTTGAGAGAAGTGGTTGACGTCTGAATTGATCAAATTTGTATCTTGCATGGTTGTATGCTAGATGGAGCTCAGCAGAGGCAGCATCTAATCACAAAATACAAGGCCTTTTAGTTGGGGGAAGGGGGGCATTACCCATAACTGCTGCTCGACCACTTATAAAGAGAGGACATAGGGTAGAAGCAAAAACTAAGCCAGTTCTAAAAGGATGCCTTTTTGTGTTATTATGTAGCGCATCAAAAGGCTCCCCGTAGCATGAAATGGAGAAAAATCAAAGTAGAAACAAGGGTAGCAGCAAGGGTTAGTCATCGCCTGTGGCAGGGAGCAGAAGAGAAAGCTGGGAGATGACTGTCCTTTAAAACAAGAAAAATCAGATACGTAGGATTGAGTTTATGAGGCGGTTTTTGCGGGGACAAATCAGCAGGGTTTCATACGGAGGTGTTGAGTGGGAGCAAATTATATGGAAAAAAAAGCAGAAAGAATTGTAGATGCCAGCAATTGGCAAAAAAGAAGACACCTGCCTGTATCAGGTTCATAGAAAGTCTTTTTGGCTTAGACATGCGATGCCACCGCCTTTTACTCCCCAGACCGCAATAAATGTAATTGATGAGCTCAAATCCACTTGTCGTCCGCACGTTTGAAATGGGAGTCTTTAACACGCGCTAAAGTGACTTATCAAAGTGATATCTGATCCTCATTCCAGCGTTCCAATACAGCGCTGCTTCTATTAAAGAATTTAACTTTATGTTTGATAAATGCCCTGAAAACCCGTGGACACACTCTGTCCCAGTGTTCTCAGAATGACCCGTGAAAATGTTGTTTTCTTGAACAGACTGCGAATGTCTCTGCTTCCCAAATGCCCAGTAGCTCATTTTTCAATGGAACTGACGAAGGCTGGTGATTAACATGGGAGCCATATTGCATCCTTAATGATCCCTGAGTTTGTGTCTCCTCATATTGGCCGACGCAAGAACAGATGGCCCCACGGGTGGAATCCACCAGAGTGGAAGCTCGCTGTGCCTGCGACAACTTTGAGATGGTTGTGTGTGTGTGTGTGTGAGAGGGTGTCGAAGCACATGTGTGTGCGGCTGAAGTCATTTAAGGTCTTACTTTGTAGACACATGAAACGGCGACGAGTAGCGAGCGTTGAACTGAGAGTGGCTTTCTTTTGTTGCAGTGGACGCGGTCTCTTACTTCTACAAACGTTTGCTCGCTCGACTCCGAAAGAAACAACACCAGTCGGGCGGCTCAACGCTCGACCGAGCTTCAGAACCTGCAGTGACTTTCCTCGACCCGAAATGCTTACAATGACCCGGATAACAAGTGAAGCCAAAGCACTTTTCCTGCTAATCCTTCAGTTGCGACGGTTGTTCCAGGCTTTTAGCGTTGCACTTTTCACGGGTTTGGGAGGAGGGTGGCGGGGGCAAAAACAAAAAAAAGATTGGTTAAAACTGTTGAATCTGAAGCCCCATCCAAAAACACAGACTCCAACCCTTCAAATGATGCAGCTAAACTGCTCGGCTCAGGAGAGCGACGCTCCCAAAGAGCTCCGCTTGGATCGGCATGGGATGTAATGCAGCTATTTTCGCAGGCTGAGAGGTTTGATGGCATGGAAACCGAACTCCGCGTCAAACTGGTGAAGTTCCCCGGCTAGATGCGTCTGTCAGACTGACTTTTCCAGTATTTAACTCAACCCGACCACGAATCATTTTCGGTGCAGACTTGTGCAGCATTCGTCGTAATTGCAATCTGTCAGAAATGTTTTTTATTGTACATTGTGCAGTTCTGTCAGTCAGCTTTTTTTGGCAAACAGCCTTCAGATCTTGGCGGCTTTTTGGATGCAGGCAAAAAAAAAACAAACCAAAAGACTTCCAGGGGTGAAACCTGTCAGATCCTACAAAACGTGATGCATGTTTAAGCTTATGAAAGCTTTCTTTCAAATCTTCGGACACTCCTTTACTACACTGAATATTAAATAAGCAACAAGGTTGTTCAGGGTTTAAGCATTAATCAGATTTGACTGACAGTTCCTGGCAACAGACAAACGTGACATCACCGAGATCCAGCCGAGGCCCACCCGCATCAAACCACCGAGAAGGGTGATGGAAAAATTACAAATGCTGTGTAAACTGAGAAAAGAGCGCGTTTGTGCTCAACCTCGCAGCTCATAAGCTCATAATAAAGAAGCTGGTTGAGGAATTTGGGGATTTTTAAGATTCAACTTTACAGCAACAGTTGACTCTCGCTGCTCTACTCATTTTGTTTTCAGAGAGAAAGCTTTAAAAAAAAAAAAAAAAAAGCAAAAAGTGCTCATTGTGTGGCAGCTGACAAGCCAAAAATTTCCCTACAGGGTTTCCAAAAAAGAGTGAATATCGGACAGATTCCCAGGGTGGACAGAAACACATGAATGGTTATGTTGCCCTCTAACTGCCAGATGTGTCAATGACTCTTTGCATTGACGCGTCAACTTAAAAGGTGACGATATGTCAGTGTTTTGCTTGGAACCTTATTGTTGCCCCCAAGTGGCCAAAAAACCCATTACGGTTAATGTAATATGTGAGATGCTGCGTTTTTTCTTTTAACAATTTGGCCAGTGTTTTACTGCACATTGAAATGTGTTTGTTTTTCTAAATCTGATGGACGAATATTGCTACCATAAATGTTCTCCGAACCATAGCTGGAAGCTGATGAAAAAAACAAAAAACAAACACAAAACATGGCTCCCCGGTGTCTAAATCGAGGCTCTGAGCGTATATCTGAACCGTCCATTAACAAACTGATAGGAAACTGTGAGACGCAGCTCCAGGAGAGAAGCTGTTAGGAGACACAAAGAGACAATATAACCTCCCAGGTATCTGCACACTGCTGCTGCGGCCGCTGCTGCTGCTGCTGCTGGGAAACCAAATGGAGATAACAGATATTGATCACGAGGCGCATTCACCACTTTGCATCTACTCAAATGTTTTGAAAACGCCATCACTGCCGATAGTGATTTTCTTAAGTGGAGCTGACTCATTCAAGTCACTTTGGACAGTTTCGTTGTCACTGGTTGGCCTCAGGAGCTAAACGTGAGTGTTTTGTGGTCAGCTTAGGAGCAAAAGACGGTTTCCCCTTGTGACGTTTGATCTTCAACTCTTCACACATGAAGCAGTTGTCCTCTTAAGTGAGTTGCTCGCTAATTATTGCCTGTTACTGGTTCTTTCTTTGTTAAAAACAGGCAAACAACCAAATATGGAGGAAAGCACATGCACGTCATGCAGTCATTTTTTTTTTTTAAACCTTGCAGTCAGTTGTATTATCTTATCTTTATGGTGGCTTTCCGGCATATTTGTCACACACATCCTGTGCCACGACAACCCACACGCACATGCACAACACTTACCCCACATCACAAACACACACGACTCCAAAATGGCACAGCGACCACCCACACTTTATGACACCATAACTTTCCATTGCAGTGAAATTCCTGACTTAAACAGGTTTGTTCGTCGCACGGGAATAAAAATGTGCCTTTCCTGGCTTCCCTAATTTTAACCAGAGGATGTGCACATGATCCTTTAATTGGACTTAACAACTGAAACAGCCTATCAGAAGTTGTGACGCACGCCGACGCTTGAGAAACGGCACTTTGGTCAGAGCCGCTTTGCCACAGAGGTTCAACTTTATCCGACAGTCCCTTCTGCTTCCTCTTCTCAAAACGGAAGTGTCATCAGAGCCAGACAAGAACGCGGCTGGACCAGCAGACGCATGCCACCCCTGTTTGCGTTTTTCGCTGGTGGCTCCGTTAAAGCTGATTTGATGTTCTGTGGGATCGCCATAGATACGGGTGTGTGATTTTGTTGACAATGACACTGCAAAAAGTCCAAATCCTACCAAGAATGTTTCCCTAATATCTGGTTAAAAGTGCTGCAGTAAGTGACAAATATCTTTGTATGAGATACTATCACCCAACAAGTAAAATACTTATTGAAATGTCACTTTTTAGGTAATTGTGTCTTATATTAAGGTACTTTGTGTCTTACCGAGGAGTTTTAAGAGCAGGCAGTCTTTTCCAGCGTGCATTTTCCAGCTTTGTCTATGTTTGTTTGTCTTTGTCAACTCCTAAACTGGACTTTTTATTCTTTAAACAATGGCGAAACAGTGGAAAACTGAAGGAAAACTCCTGCACAAGAAGCAGAAACTGACCTCAAATTCATCTGATTTAACTGTAGCACGACATTCAAAACAATTACAATAGTATCCTTTACTCCCCCGCCCCCCCCCCCCCCCCTCCTCCTTCCCTCATTGCCTACCTCCAACTGTGTTAATTGCTGAGCGGCAACTGCCCGCTCAGTGTTTGGTCCCCATCGGCCCTTCCACACATTGTTTTTAGTGTGCAACCATCTCAACTAATCATCCCCTCGTTATGTGTTCGGCCAATTCTCTCCAACCCATGGCTCAGGCAGCAGCAAGCTTGCATAACAATTCCCTAAATGTTACACCCCCGCCAACCCCCGCCCCCGACATAATGTGCTAACAACAGCGGAGGGCACGGAGAGGACCCGGCTCCAACACATGGCCACATACCATCGCTCACCATCATCAATGCTCCTGGAGCAGAGGACAAAAGGGATCAACGCTGCAGAGCGAACTCAGAGAGTGACCACCATGACCTCATGGGTCAGCTGGGAGCCAGGAATGAAAAGCCTCCGAGCAACCCCCGCCCAACACACACACACACGCACACACACACACACACACAACCAACGAGTCGCTGGACAACTGAAGCTGCCATGGGAATACGAGTGTGGAAGAGGAGGAATCAGCATTCGTCCGCCGGAGCTGAAAGACGGCGGTTGTGTTTGGAATCTTGGGTCATGCCTTTCCCTCCACGTTCTTCTCTGCACTCACGAGAAGCAAACTGCAGATACAACAGCCTCCATTCTGATACATCTCACACCATAAAAAAAGCCTCGAATCATCTGAAACCACAATCAGACCATAAAAAGTACCAGTGATAGCGTTCGCGGACGGAGAACTTGTAGAACTATAAAGGCTTTCTATATTTAAATGCATCACATGGAGCAGAACACATCTTCGCTGGCAAAATTACAAACAGATTGTGTGTGTACACTCGAGGTCTGGACGTTGGCTGCTACAGTTCCCACAAACAGTTGTGGCTTGTGGAACAAAATAGCTTTTCTTGCAAGTTCTTCACAAAATAATGAGCGTGTAATCTGAAAATGCCACATGGTTTTATTTTTAGGAACCGACTTTGGCAGGAAAAAAAAAAAATAAAAAATAGAGCGGGATCAATCAGAATCATCTGGACTCTTACAAAACATGTTGCACAAATACAGTCACAACAGGTCATTTGAGGAGCTTCAAAACAAAACGTCGACATGCAGGAAAAAGCTGAAGGAGCCTCCATTCTGTACACAAACCGGACATGTCAAAAAAAATAAATAAATAACTTAAAGAACAAAACAAATGAAAACAAAAAGTTATGTACAGCTTCTAAACACCGACGGCGACACAGCGCGGCCTAATGTCCATTGGTCTACCCATTTTTAAGCAACTATGAGCCTTTACACTTTGGTCTCCATCTCTTCACTCTTTAGGGCTGCTTGCGCTTTATTCTCTGGAAGTTTTTTTTTTTTTGTTTGTTTGAGAGTCCCGTGTGCTTTTCCGCCTCCGAGTCTGTTCTCCGTGACGCGCATCTCAACAGCGCTCACAGTTTGCTCTCCTCTTCCTCCAGCGGCCTGTTCAAGCCCGGGATGAATTTGAGGAGGCGCCTGCGGAAGCTTTTCTGTTTGGGCTTCCTCTGCAGGGAGTTGAAGCCGCCCTGCTTCTCGCCCGAGGTGGACGATGAGGATCCCCTCATGTAGCTGCGCGTGCTGGCGCTGCGGGTCAGCTGCGTCTTGGCCGATGAGAAGAGTTCACTCGCCGGCCGGAGGCGCTGCTTCCTCTCTTGAGGCTGCTTTTTCTCCTTTTTGTCTTCCCCGCCGTGGTCCGAGTCCACGACGCCGTCGGCCTGGTACAGGCAGGTCTGGTAGAGGGGGTCGTCCTCGGTGGCCGTGCTGAGGAAGCTGGCGCTGCTGCTGGTGCTGCCGGTGCAGTGGAGGGCTCTCTGGGCGGCAGGGCTGGGAACGCCGAGGCTGCCGTACACGCCGGCGGACTCCAGGGACTCGTACACCGCAGCATCGCTCATTACGATGCCTATGATAGAGGAAAGATGCCGTTAGGATGCAGGAAACCTAAAATTAAAAAAAATAAAATGCAATACCGGGCAGCCATGGCCTAAAGACCACAGAAACAGGCTTTGGTACCGAAAGGTCACCGGTTTGATCGCCCTTGAGCAAGGCACCTAACCCCATAATTGCGCCGTAACTGCTCGGGTGTCTATGCGTGTGTGCGTGCTCATTATGCAAGTGGTGTGTGTTCATTACAGACTGGTCAGTGCAGAGACTAATTTCGACGATCAAAGGCATTAATATTGAAAGAGTTACAGAATATAAATAGCTGGGTATTTGAATCGATCAGTCATTTACATTCAAGCGACATATTCATACCTAATCTTCAATTTGCGGCAAAAACTTGGTCTCTTTTACAGAAATAAATCTAATTTTCCTTTGATTTACCGAAAAAGATTGGGAGAGCCAGTATTTTTTTTATTGGCCCTCGATTATGGGGACATAATTTACAGACATGCAGCGTTTTTCAACTCAGTTTAGCGCTCTGCCCTTAGATTCATTACTGGAGATCCTTCTAACAGCCATCGCTGCCTGCTGTATAGTAAAGTTGGTTGGGCCTCTTTGGCACAGAAGCGCGACAAACACTTGGCCATCTTCATCCATAAATCCCTTACTGGACTCTCACCAACCAACATA
Organism: Dactylopterus volitans; assembly: GCA_901007715.1. Lineage (NCBI taxonomy): Eukaryota > Metazoa > Chordata > Actinopteri > Syngnathiformes > Dactylopteridae > Dactylopterus > Dactylopterus volitans. The sequence continues at coordinate 3,975 of CAAKHG010025804.1, read as the reverse complement.
TCAGATATGCTGATGCAGCACCTGACCAAACCCGCTCTACCACCCTTCATGCCCCACGCGTTTGGCCTGGGCTTGGAAAAGCTGCTTTTTAGTTTTTATGCGCCTTCTACATGGAATCATCTTCAACAAACACTCATCCTCAATACTCTCGCTTTCCCTGGACGGTTCAAGACTATGATCTCAAACTACTTCACCTCAGCGTGTACTTGTTTTCACTGAGTATCACTCTCTTGTGTCGTTTTGTGTTCTTGTGTGTGAATTCTCGACTTCACTGTAAAGGATAGAGAAACCTCAATGATCTTCGAGAATTAAATAAAGGCTAAATGAAGAACTAAATGAATTTCAAAATGAAATTTGAAAAAGATTGAAAAAGACTTTTTTTAAAAGAATACCACAAATATAGTAGAGCATAGTATCCTTCAAGCCAGTTTTAAAACATGTTTTTTTTCTTATCACCACCAAACTTTTTTAATTCCAACATCCTTCACAGTGGTGACTTAATGTAGCTGTTTTATTGCAAATCATTTTTTTTGTCCGTTGGCCATATTCTTCAATTATTAAAGTGTGTTACAACCATGCTGCATTGTGATTTTTGCACTGTAAATAAAATGGACTAATTGAAATCAAACTAAAGCAAACTCAGATACGCAGGAATGCTGCGACAAAGAGCGCTGCCCTCCACCCACACACACAATGATGCATTTGAATCGGAGGACATGAGCAGTGTGTGACCCACCATGAACGAGCCTCTGCTCCTGCACCATCAACGACCGATATTCATCCCACTTCTCATGAAGAGTTTGCTGCAAAAAAAAAAAAAAAAAAAAAAAAAGGAGAAAAAAAAAAAGAAATATTTTCAGGCCACAGAACAAACCCATGAAGAGGGACTTTAGTTAGCTGGTTCACAATTTAAAAAAAAGACGCTGATCAAGTGCGGCATTTTAAACGCTAAATAGCTGGCTGAGGGCTCAAAGCGGCACGACCAAAGGCACGAGAATATACGCGTGAGACAGAAAACAACGGCGCTGAGCTAACACCAGCAGGCATGAATTGACAGGAAAAGGGGCGTAACTTAATATGACTGTGTGAGTATCAGTGAGTTAGGTGGTCCTGATGTAGCAAGCTTGGTTTTGTTTCATATATATATATACACACAGTATATTTGAATAAACAACTCCATCCTATTCAGGCGGACATTAAAATCCACAATACCTCAAAAGCATGTGATTCAGCTGCAGGTTATGCGTCTTTAAAACGCCGGATTAATATCTCACAGGGCCGACTGTGCTGCAGGCAGCTCGGGTGGATTAAAGCTCGGACAGCTGCTGTAATCTCAGGGAAGAGGCTGCTCTCCTCAGCCACTTCGCAGGCAGTTTTTTTCCGACAGCCTCGAGTAAAGAATGTCTGCAGCCGTCAGCGGGCATGCTGGAGACACCGCTGATGCAACAGGTGGTGCCGCCGCCGCCAAGACAGGTGTGTGTGGGGGGTGGTGGGGTGGGGCTGTGTCTATATCTAGCAGGCAGTGTACTGTGTGGGTATGTGTGTGTGTGTGTGTGTGGCTGCTGGACACACGAGCTGCTGCGAACACGCCAAAGAAACAAAAAAAAAAAAAAAATAGGAACCTCACCTTCA
>CAAKHG010025799.1:3727-24125 GCA_901007715.1 Dactylopterus volitans | reverse complement strand
CCTGCGTGTGTGTGTGGGGGTGGGGGTGGGTGTGTGTGGGGAGGGGGGGGGGGTAATTGAAAAAAAAAAAAAAAAAAAAAAAGCCTTGTATAAGTGCTGGGACCACGTGGGCCGCCGCCGCCTCGGGGGCCATCAGCCTCGCCGCTGCAGCTTCTTTAATGGGAACACACGTCATATAGCTGCTTTAAAAACCCACAAGGGGGAAAATTAACAGCCGCCACCGTGAGCGCTTCTGCTCGGCTGCTCTGAGAGCCGCCGACTCGCACACTGATGCTCCTCAGCAGCAAACTGGCCGTGTCTGCTGCAAAGACAACAGCCAAAGCCAGCCTTTGGCCGAGGGAGCTCGCCAGACCAGACCTTCCTCTCCTGGAGGAGATAAGCTCCTCACATGCTGGAGACGGCCAGCTGGGACTCAAACCTCAAAGAGCCCGAGGCCACTTTTACCATCTGATCTCTCAGGAATTAATATTTTATAGGGCAACCGAGAGGTCTGATAAAATTTCACCTATTTCATATTATCGAGGTTCATAAATAGCAGCTGGAACACTCCAGACTTCAGATTTGACCAAATAAGAGCAATTCAGCAATGGATGCAGGTTTAGTTGCCTAGTTGCACAGCGTAAACTGCTCAGCGCCATGTTGGATGTCACGGTCATATGTTCCTGCTGAATATGATGCTGCAGCCCTGTCAGCCAAAGTGCATCTTAAATTATTGAGGCCGCGTCGCTTTACGTGCTGCAAAGCCGCAGATATCACGAGACTCGCCGCTGGTCCCTGTAACGTTAGCTCCCGTTTGGGCTTCTGCTAGCAAGGTATGCGAGTGACGTCCGCCATCAGCGCTCTCAAGCTCGTCACATCCTTATCACTGCCTGAGGAACCCAACAGTCTGACAGCGGAGAGGCTCCGTCTCACTGGTGAAACTGCCTCACTCATCTGAATGTTGGAACTGTTGCCAGTTAACTGGTTTCTACAAGCAAATATATGCGCACTAATATTTGTGTAGGGGCATTTACAGGGAGAGAAACAAGGCAGAGGTCTCTGTGTGAATGTGGCAAATGACTCATGTAAAAGCACATTTTAGCATTTTTGCAACTTTGAATGTCTCATTTTCAGTGTTTTATTTCAATACTACAGTTTAGTTCTGGAACTCCTCTAACTGTCATTTGTCTGGCAAATTTCTGTCTTGAAAGCATCGACAGTGAAGAACCCAAAGCGGTGCAGCATTATCCGGAGTCTGGGGGGCAGATCTCTGGGTTCTTTGCTGTGTTAAATGGATCTGCGCCAAAAGTAAAAAGGTTCCTCCGCTGCTGCTGCTGCTGCTGCGATGACACTGCACTTTTCACCTGACAAAAATCCCTCTTCCAGTGAGATCTGACATCAAGCTCCTGGTGGTCCAGCAGGAGAGATGCGTCACGTTTACATCACCCTGCACTGAAGGGCTGAATGTAACCTTCCCATCATGCCTTGCTGCTGGTACCCACAGGGAGGCAGCCAGAGCCTGATGGCCCCTCACTCATTATCTGTGTGTGTGCGCACACACGCGTCCATCCACCATGGCTCTAGTGTGCCGAGGCAGTGGCCTTCTTTCATGGCGAGCAGCTCTTAAAGCTGCAGACCACCAGCCAGGCTGCAGGAGACTGGTGCAACTATTATGAGCTGGCCTGCAGCGAGGTGGCGGTGGTGAGCGCTCGCCAGTGTCACTGCAGCTGGCTGCTACTTTGTGTTCCTGATTCAGCTCCTCAAAGTTGCACAAACACCCAGCTGCTTCAGTGCGCACGCGTAGCACAGTAGCTTCTTTAGCTTATGATGTTGCGTGCTAGATGCACGCAACATCTGATGTGGTCAGAAAAGTTGGTATATGAATGCAGGACATCTCACCAACATGGCAGCTCCCACTGGAACACCTAGCCAAGTCCACCCCGCCTGCAAACCTACCGATTTGTGGAGCAACACTGCAGAGGAGCACAAAAATAGAACGGGCTCACGAGGGGGAGGATTCGACAGCTCCGGCTCCTCTACGCTAACAGAGACATAAGCCCGAGCTGCTGGCCGCCATCACAGGGAGCGGCGGCGCTCTGGGCAGCGCTAACAAACCATACATGCAGGCCTTTCTGCCACTTGTGCTCATTCTCCCCTCATCTATGTTTGGTAGGTGAGCAACAGCTGTGTCAATGCTACATTCAAGCGTGCGACATATGCAGACGCAGCAGTGCATGTGTCAGGGTCACAGCTAGCATGTCGGCACCACTGCATGTGTGTGTGGAACAAGATCAGGTCTGCAGAGACGGCCATGAGCTGCAGGGCTGCTACAGCCACCTTTATCCTGCGCCGCTCTGCGTTTCATGGGGAGCACAGGCAGCAGGATCATACTCGTCTGAGATGCATGGAGATGCTCCCATATTCAGTGATGTGCACAGGTGAAGACAATGTGGCAACTCACCTGAAACCAAAGTCAAAGTTTCTACACCGCAACTCCTTTCTGTCTAAAGCTTTGACATCATATCACGGTCTTCTAGTGTTCTGAGGAAAGTGGCGCCGGGTCAGAAACCTGACACCAGGACTGACTCTGCAACGTGACTTGCAAGGTTCTTGCAAGCCAACACCTGGGCGCCATATTTAAAGCCACCACCATTATCTGTCAGTGTACCACGGCCGAGCTGCGAAGGGCGGCGCAGGGTCAGAGGCTCGACTGCACCAGAGATCACTCGGCCACATGCAGCCTGAAAGCCATGTTGTGGCTGTGAACACAGTGGATTTAACGTTACGATGTAGATAGCTACCGTTAAGAATTATAACCAGTCAAAAATGTATGCACCAATAATGTACAACCCATGTGCCATGTCGCCGGAGATCACGCAAACTTTTAGCCTACGAAAGGGCGTAATTCATCATAGCTGCTTCTTCCTCTACCAGAGGAAGAAGTCCAGCTTGGAGGCGTAAAAGAACAGTGCGGCTCTAAATACTCCAAAGCCATCTCACAACGCGACGCCAACCAGGTTGTTGTTGAAGTAATGCTGAACATTGCTACATTAATGCTAAAGAGAAAAAGCAGAAAATGTCCCACTTAATTGAAATTTCATAACTATATGTCCAGTCCGTATGCTGGCGTTACTTGTTTCCATGGTGATGGTTGCAGCTTTGAGAAGGTTGAAAGAAAAAGAATGGAGTTGTTGGAAAACAAAAAACAAAATCCGCTAAAAAAATGTATCCTACAATGAAAAAAAAACAAACCCCAACAACAACTCCAAAACAAAAATGAATGTGTTGTATTTCTTTGATTGTACAGGAGGATAAACTTTCAATGACTTTTCCCTTTCATATATAAGAGAATAAGTTTTCTCTGATGTTGCAGCTGTATGACGTAACACAGCTGTCCATCAAAGCCTGGCGATGGAGCCAAAGCAAAAAATTACAGAACATCAAAACATGTCCATTCATTTCAATGGCACCGTTTGTTTTTGTTTTAAAAAAGCTTAATATTGTAAAAATATCAAAAAGTATGAATGGAAGAACAAATGTTATTCAAAGTGCTCAGCATTCACATTTAACCCGTAAAAATAGCCTTTCCTGCAGAAAAGGTGTGTGAATGCTGAAAGTGAACTAATTCACTCAGTAATCATGAAGCCTAAATGCACTTATTAAAAAAGATTTGCATAACAATTTTATCGCCTTGAAATGGGATTTCGCAGCATTGAAGGCAGAGTCCCTGAACAGTGAGACGCGGGTCAGTGAGACGCGGGTCAGTGAGACGCGGGTCAGTGAGACGCGGGTCAGTGAGACGCGGGTCAGGTTAAACGTCCCTACGATTCCTCACCGACGCACAGCGCGCCGCCTCTTGGCATTCGAGACGTCTCGCATGCAAACGTGTGGTAATAAACGTCTCCGCTGGAACTACTGGAGTCATGAATGAACAAGAACAACGCTGGCGCTCAACTGGATCAACAAGTCAGAAACCGTGGAACCACTTTTCTGCTTTAGAGTTAAAGCGCAGCGCACCAATATCTAATATAACAATAAACCAACATCTAATATAAACAACACGCCAAAATCAGCTTCCGACGACTGATAACATTAAACTCAGTTAAAAGGACAGGACAAAGCACAGCTCATCTAGTTTTGGTTCACATATGAGGAGGAATTACCAACAAGATAGTGGCGCCTCAACTGGAGTTGAGTGTTTGTTACCATGAAACTCCCAAAGTAGCACAGACAGAAGGGAAGCTGGTGTGCCCGGCGACCGGACCGGGTTTTAAACATGGTGGTCGCCGGTTCTGCACTGTTGCATCAAATGCATTTTGAAAGCATTTGACCAATCCAAACGCACTTAATGTCTGGATTGATGGCTGAACACTTCCCCGTCTGCTCAGAAAGCACCCGTTTCCTGAAGCAGGATCCAAAAGGGTTCCTGAAAACGTACTTCTGAGAACCTCAATTTTTTTCTAGTTCACAAAAAAGGGGATGTTCCCCTCACAGTTCTTAGAACTAAAACAGTCCCGCTGGCCTGACCGATGTGCTCAGCATTCTGGGATGTGGATGTCAGTGGGATCTGGTGGGAGAATAAACAAGCAACAGTACAACTGCACTGTACATTTGATCTTTAGGAGAACAGGACCTCCTTTTTAGTACGAAGCCGAGAGCGCGAGCGAGAGGCAGCCAGATGCAGCAGCTCCGTCTCCTACTTGCTCACTTTATGGTTTTTGAACCTTCTATTTTTGCAACAGAACCATTATGAACGACCGAATAGGCATTTTTCCTGCACTTTGATATTTTAATTCCCCCCCCCTGTAATTTGCATGCTTATTTATGATTTATGGTATTTGCCTCCAGCTCTTGTGCTGCTGTGGCAATGCAAAGTTGCCCTCTGGCGGATCAATAAAAGCACGGGAGGATGAGGGGCGTCGGCGTATGACCATATATTACACGACACACGGCGGCCGACATGCCACAGACCAACAGGCAGAGACGGCGGTGAAAAAGTCTGAAGAGCGTTGCCTGAGCGCGCCCGTGAAGCACATCTGGCCAGTGAACTGATTTTATTCATCATATTGATAGTGTTTGTGTCTGGTACATTTTGCTGTGTTTTAAAAAGGCACTTTGCAACTTAGTTCTACTTCCTGTGGTTCCTTCTGGTTTGTTTATATAATTGATTTGCTAGATATTGTTTATGATTGGGTCCATTTCTATTTTTTCTATTTTGGTATTTTCCTCCTTGAATCTTTATACTTATCCTGGCATGGAGCGACTGTAACCATACAATTTCCTCCAGGATTAATAAAGTATTTGTGATTCAGATTCAGCAATTAATCACAATTTTTGTGAAGAACATAGCAAATAAATTTAGAATATAAATCGAGCACGATGTGAAACAACCAAACAAACCGGAGATTTGGTGTCTAGGCCAAATTAGCTTTTCCTATGCAACAGTTACTCTGAAATGGGTAAACTGGAGAGGAACTAAGAACAACTGCACATGAGAAAGTGAGTTCTGTCAAAGTCGGTGCTTGAGCTTAGCAGGCCTACTGCTCAGAAAGAAAAGGTTACCTGATAAGTGGGTTAGTATTGCTGTCAAGACATGCTCAGCGAGATGATAGGCCTCAGCCACCCATACGTCGATGGCTTCTACCTCTTTGGAATACGTGCTGTCAAACGCAAGCTTGTTTTGTGAAGATGGGGCGTTAGTTATTGAGGTAAAGGAAGGTTGCTGTACAGATGTAGCATTGTGGTCGGCTGTGTCCTGGTCAGGAACCTTAGACTGAAGAGCCACTACATCCTCCTCCTCCTGACTACTGCCAAGGGCTTTGAGAGCACTGATCGTTAGCTCTTCTTGTTCCAGATCCATCACCATGGTTGGAGGGGACTGGGAAGGCGGTAAACCAGTTCCAGTGACTTCCTTCTTAGATGCAGTAGCCTGGGCATTTTCTGGTTCTTCATCCTGTCTTGATTTCAGGCACTCCCTCATGAAGTCCACAAAGCTATCCGTAGGCTCAGAAACAGACTTGTCAGGGTCAATGCTCTGCGGGGGTCTGATGTCAGTTGCGTGGTAACCTGATTTAGAGTCCTGCTCCTGCATGGGGTGGGAGTTGGTAATTGCCATGTTGTCGGTAACAATGTCAGAGGTCATTTTATTTTGAGGATCTGACTCCTTGATGTTGCTTACTGGCTCACTTGGGAAAGAATATGGGTTTTGGGGATAGTCTTTTGAAGACTGCTGGTCAGCTGGTTCAGGCAAAGCTTCATCATCATCGAGTGAAGCCGGGTCGCCCAGATTCTGGCCGTCCACTGAAGCAGCATTTGCAGAGAGTGTTTCAACAGGGGTTTCAGAAAGAACTTGTTCCTTGGCATGTTTGGGCTCTTTCTGATCAATGTCATCCAAGGGAGATGATCCATCGTACTCATAATCAAATGACTGCCTGTCATATATATCATCCTGCATGAAGCTGGTTTTTGAGAGGGTAGCCATTTCTGTTTTGTGGGTGTGGGTATAATGAGCTGGGTCCTGGCCAGTAAGATCAGCGCTAACCAGGATCCCTTTTGCTTCATCTGACCACTCGTCATCATTGTCAGGGAAGTCCACATCTTCTGCAAAAGCAGAGGTAAAGGTCTGCGGTTTTTCAGGATGTGCTTGGGAAAACTCAGGCCCAGAGTCCTCAGGTTTTGATGCAGACTCCCCATGGACTGATTCAGTAAGGGTTTGGTTAGATTTGAGTACTGTGTGTTTGGGAGAGTATTCAGCATCAGAGTCAACAGGTGAGGATGGAGGTGAGTAGCCTTCCATGAACTCTGTTTCCAAGGGGCGTGTCATCGGCGTTTCATTTCTATTGTCCTCCAGCTCTGGTTCCATTTTTGTTGAGGCCTCCTTCACAACCTCATAATCTTCTTCTTCTTCCTCTGCCTCAAGCTCCATTTCGATCTCCTCATCACTGTAATTTGGCTCATCGGTTTCAATAACATTGATTGTTGGAACCTGCATTAGCTTTCTTTCAGCCCTTGCTGAAGGGACCTCCTTTGTTTCAGTGGGTGGTGTGGGGGTTGGGGGGGCAGGAGTGGTGGTGGAATCATTTGAAATGGCAGGATCAGACGGTGGAGGCGGTGCAGATGCAGCAACAGTAACACCATCTTCAATGACGGTGTCATCGGACTCTCCGGAGCTATCCACTTCACTGGCCTCTGGATGCTCCAGGTCTCCAGCCCAAGTGGTCTTTTTGTCAGCCAGAACATTCTGCTTATCATCAATTCCAGTTGTTGGGGAGGCAGGAGGAGACGGGGAACCGAAGCCAGATGGAGGTGCAGGGGAATCGACATTTGATGGCGCTTGGGCACCTGGTTTTTCCTGTTGATCCCACATGTAGGCTGTTGGCAAAAAGCTAAGATCAAACTCTGACTCCTCTTCAACACTTGGCTGTTTCTGTGGACTGTCTGTGATTTCAGCCTTCAGCTTTGGCGCTTCAACAGGTGAATCCATGAAAGCATCAGGGACGCCAGCAAAAGTAGCAGGGACATCGGCTAGAACAATGTCGGCCTCCTTCTCTTCCTTTAATGTCACATTTTCTGAAGACGCTGCACCTTTACTTGGATCCACAGCATCAAAATTTGGAACCGGAGGTAAATGAGCTTTCATCCACTCTTCAGTTTCTTCAAATTCATTAACTTGCCTCAAATCTCCAAGTACCTCAAAGGGGGATTCAGGTGACTCCAGATCTGCAGAAGCTCCTTTTGTCTGGACAGCTGGTGGGTTCTTAGCAGTGGCAGGCTTTTGGGCCTCCGTAGGAGATTTCTCATGGTGACGATCTCTGAAGTGGGAGAAACCTCCATCGCTTCGAAAATCAGGCTCCTTTTTGGCAGCAAGAGCTTCCAGCGCTTTTATGCGCTCCGAAACAGGAGATGTCTTTATTGGCGAGTCTGCTTGTCCATCCGGCGGCCCTGCCTCACTCCCATAATTACCAGGAGAGAAAGAGCCAGGTTGAGAGGGAAAGCGAAGGGATGTTGCTACACCTTCACAGGGCTTGTCAGAACCCAGCACCACCCTTTTGTCTGCATCGCCATGCATGGAGAACGACAGCATAGAGGAAAAATGAAGGTTCATATCAAATCACAGAAATTCAACTTCCATACTTCTAACATTATTCAGCAAGGCCTATGGGTTGCAGCCCAAGCTTTCATGCACTGCATCATGGAAATAATAATGGATGGGAGCCTCGCTTTTTGCATGCTGCTCTTTGTGGATCTCTAGCTACACTCCACAAAGTTGCAATGTGGCAGCACTGAGTATGGAAATGATGAAGTGGCAAAAGAAATAAAATGTCACTCACTGAAAGTACTAATAAATCAGCCCGTACGTGGCTAAGGGGACTGCATGTCCCTGGCAGCTTCTTAAAGTTCTCTATATGACCTGCTGCTGCTGCTTGTACTGAGATTCTTTTGAGGAACGATGTGAAAAAACTGAGCAACAGTGAAGAAATATATAAAAAAAAAAAACAAGCTCAGAAAAGGGCAGAAGGAACTTCTTCAGGTAAGAACGTGATTACTGGATCCATATACATCACATGAATGGGCATAATCCTGAAACAACAATCCATGTATGGCAGACTGAGCAAACAACCTGCGCAGCTGCTGTCCTCAGCAGGATGTAGCGAGGTGTTGCACCAATCATCTCCACCGAAACCTGACAAAACCTCCTAAAACTGCCTCTTACCGGCAGACCGTTACGTCCCGGTCTGGACTCACTACTTTTTTTTCTTTTGGTGACATGTTTTTTCACTCCAGCCGTTTTCATTAAGGGCTGCCCTTGCAAAGCAGACAACTATTTCAATCTAGTTATGGTTCCTCAACTTCAGATTTAAGCGTCATACAAATATTTCAGAATAGCATTTCTAATGTGCTCAGTTAATCAGCATTTGTTAAGTGCCTTGTATAAACAGCGTCAAACTTATATTTAAGGCTCTGACGCCAAAATAGTGAAGTCCACTTATTGCAATTAGCTCCTTCAGAATTACAGTCACTTGCTCCGGGCCATGTGGCTGCCGCTCATCCTGGAGGCCCCACAGTTCCAAAGATGTTCTGAGCAACTGTTCCAACAACCACATGACCCCTATCGGCACCAGTGATCTCCTATGTCATTTTTAACACCCAAAGTTAAGCCTTCATGACAGGAAGGTGGCAGCTATATTAGGAGATGGACATCAGCTGCACAGCTCAACATGACCGCAGCTTCACTCTCCGCCAGGACTGGTTTTTGGTCAACCTAGAAGGGCACCCTTCACTCCGCCGGTCATCGACCTGCACTGGCTACCCTCCGGCGCCTGAATCAGGTTCAAGTCACTCGTGCTTTCCTGCAGAGTGGCTTCTGCATCTGCACCCGTGTGCTTGATCTTTTACTTTTACTCAGCTGAGAGACTTATCATGGGAATTATGTGCACCGAGGTCGACAATGCAGAGAGCCAGTATGTTCAAGAAACAGTGCTCACAACTTTACTTCTGCTTAATTTCAAAACTATACCGGTCATCAATCACCCTGATCTCAAACATGGCTGCCACTGGTTGTGCAGACTTATGCCCATTCTCAGCCGCTGCTCCTCATTAACGATCGTCTGGCTTTGCCGTCCCTGCACGCCGGTGCAGAATGGTCCAAATCGAGCCTCTCTGATGGTGGAACAGTGTGATCTTAAAACACTGGAGTCTTTCGTTACTTTCAAAGATCTCATCTCTTCAGGGAACACATCTCCCAGCACCACTAACACCCCAACATGCCAGCTAGCACTTTCTGGGCATCTCTACCTGTTCTTTGCGCTTTTGTCTTTTAATGGAAGTGTTACCGACTGCATGGTCTCATGCTGTCACGCACTCTGGATAAAGGCCAGATGAGTGAATGTAAATTCAGAGTACACTTAATGGTTATATTAGTTCTCTCTTGCTGATGTACAGGCTGGCTGTTAATTGAACTTAGCAATGTTAGCATGATCCCATGACCCCTGCCACTGAAGAGAGGCAGACTTTTCCACTGGTGCATAACTGACTGGTCCACTTTGTCTTGGATGGGACATCCCCCACCCCACCCCCACCCCCTTTGCCCTCCCCTCCCCTCCCCTACCCTGCACCACAATACAAAGCCTTGTTCAAACTAGGCCACATGAATGGACTTCATCGCTAGCAGCGCTGTAAACAAACGCCACCACAGCTCCCGTTGTCAGAATTTGTCTGTGGATAATCAGTGGGGACGAGGTTGAACCTGAGCTCCTTCTAGTGGACTTTAATCTGGGAGAGGCTCCATCAACATGCTTCAGTTAAAGCTGTCGACATCTCATCATGTTCAATCTGCCAAATTCCACATCTGATTTCGTAATCTGCTCTATGGAGTAACTGGAGTTTCGGGATTATGCAGCCTGTGCATCAAAGCTTTGCATTTAATTATAATTGATTATTCAATTAAATTATTACTACTATTAATTAAATCACAATTTTGGCGATTCACAAAACTATTTTCTTATTACATTGTGAGATTTCAGTTCATTTTTTCATGGCTATATGACAACAAATCTGGTATATTTACAGTGATAATATCAATGCATGTGCAGCATCTGGTGCAGATTCTGACTTGAGAGTGGATGTTGGGCTTTGCAGGTCTGACTCATTCATCATCAGTCTTTGGTCCCACCATCAGATGTCACCTGATAACAACTGGGTCTGCATCTCAGCCAGCATCAGCTCAAAGATGGTCTTTGACCTTGGATGTGAAGTCCCACACTAAAGTCAATTCCAGTTTGCTAACTGGTGCCTGGGCTGCACTCACAATCAACTCCTAACACACATATGGTGGCAAATTGACTTATTGTGTCTCGGCTGCATTTGTGTGTGTGTGAGATGTCCCCAGAAGTTTTAGTTCCATTTCAAATATCGCCTCTTTTGAGAACGGTGATTATGTTTTTTCAAGCTAGCAACAGAAAAATTTGCAAGATAAAAATCTTGATAATAAAAAAATGGTGCTTTTGATGCACAAAGTGGTGCTGCCATGTCACCTTCGGTCGGTGTAAACCGTGTCCGGCTGTATACTTCAGTGTGAGTGCTTTGCTATGCTAATACTTCCTTTGGGTCAATTCAGTTTGTGTACTTAAGCAGGACAATCCAAACATCCCAACAGGTGGCGCAAATAAAATTCACAAAAAGCTACCAAGTAAACCTCAACTTGCAGTAATTTTGTCATAAATACAACAACGGGATGTGTAACAGTCGTTTCAAAACAATTACTGGCTTGGTTTAGCAAACTGCATTCTCAGGTACTGAGTTATGCAAAAGCCGGGTCATTATCTTTGCTAACAAAAGGATGAGCTGCTAAGTTCAAAACTGACAGGCTGGAGTCCCGCCCACTCACATACCCGCGTGTGTGCATAAGAAAACCCGGTGGCTAATCTACAGCCATGCCAAAATAGCTATCCGCTCTGCTTTCGCATTCGTGGCTCGCATTTCTTCACGCAGGAGTAGACCTTAAAGACTAATTGAAAAGAAGCTGAAAAAAGAAGCATAAGTGGTAAAAGGAAACCTTCGAGTAAATGCTGAAGCAAAGATGGGAAACATGCACAAAGCCTACGAAGCCATGAGCAGAGTGTGGGGTGGAGGGCGGGTGAAGGGCCACTCAGCAGTGGATGGTACCTCCAGTGCCACTCTTCCTCTGGGGCCCGCTTGCTACTGGGTCAGGGAGAAGGTAGGACCGTCCCCATGGGACACCCACCGGATCCATTTTTAGGTTTCTGTTCTCGCGCGCACAATGTGAACTTGAACTTCTCCCGCTTTCTTAAAATAAGGTGGCAATCTTGGGATTATGTTGAAGCTACAGCGAGTGCTGCTGACCTCAATAATGCTCACTAGCAGGCTGCGAGGGCTGAGATGTATCAGACCGCCAGCTGCTGCTGAGGCACGGTGCTACATGTCTGATTCTGGTAAAGATTGGAGATGGACAACTTTCTGACTCACGCCAATCCGATCAATTATCCTCAAGACATCTGAGGCATATAGTCCTTGTGCAGCACTGGACGATGGTACCACCGCTGTTAGCGGAGCTTCTGCGGCCTAAATTATGGCTATGCCCGATTCTTGCGGGCCAAACAAGGAACATACAATGGCGCCTGTCAAATTCTAAACTTGGCTGTTTGCAGTTGCGGGCTTGAAAGGGTTAGCCTGAAGCCGAGGCAGAGGTTGGGGGTGGCGAGGAAAATTACCAGTGCCATATGTCGTTCAAGATAGGCAGAGCTGTGCTGCCCAGCTAGCTTACAATTAGGGTCAGCAGCTGGAAACAGATGGGTTAGCATGGCAGGCTTGTGGAGGGAGACTCCAGCTAAGGAAGGCCCTTTGGTTCAGGCCCGGATGTCCCTATGAGGCAGATTCCTGGCAGCTTTGTTCTAGTCTTACGGGACTGGTAGGAGCAGGAGAGGGGCACTAGATAGAGGGATGAGGAGAGCAGCAGGCCAGCCAGAGGGACAGACAGAGGGACAGACAGAGCAGACGAGCAGCAGAAGAGAACCAGACACTTGCCTTGAGGAGACTGAATGAGAGATACAGGCGAAGAGGAAAGAAAGGAATCTGGAAAAATGAAAAAAAAGGACAGAAGAATGATCATCCTAGAAAAGGAGCCGACGTCCTGACCACTGCATCTATTCAAATGAAAACATTCAAATCAAGAGAGAAGAGCAGTTATTCAGCCTTAACAACTCTACATGAGACTTCAAATTACAGCTTTACAGTTCTAACGGGTGGAGCAGAAGCTCCACCTTCACACCAGTGGACCTACAGACACTTTAACACATGCACTTATGTTTGCTATGCAGGCAAAGACCAAGACACAAGGAAGACCGTCAACTGCAGCCGCGGCTTCGAGCAGAAGAGCTTCTCACACCTTCACTGCAACCAAAAGAGCTCCCTTCCAATGACACCGTTGGTTTTCTGTTGCTATGCGAGAAGCCAACATGGCCAAAATAATGAGAACAGCCCTACAATTTCCAAAGAGATTTTAGACGACCTCGCGCCACCGACCTCCCGCCCACGGGCTTTAATCCAGTTTCAACACCACGTTCCCGTGCAGATTCCGGTTGATGAAAATTAAACTGGGGATGGAAATTGAGAACTGGTCCAAGATCTTGTCCAAGTTAAGAGCTGCTCCCGAGCTGGCCAGGTGCCTGAGCTTATTTACTCCCTTTGGCTTCACCACACAAAGATGACAGACGCTGAGAAGCCTGCGTTCAGTTACTTCACACCTACATGAGCTCGGTCAGCTTCCTGTGTGGTCCCGTCACTGGCTGGTTCCACGGCCGTCGCCTGTAGACAATGCCGGATTCTCTGCCATATTGAACATGCTTTCCAGGCTGATGGCATTTCATCTTCTGCATTATCAGCTCAGTGTAAAGTGCATGTTTGCTGTCATTTGTGCTGATTCAATCACTGTTGCAATAAGCGGCTGCGCATGTGAGAGCAGTAATTCAATAAGAGTGTCAAACACCGGTAACATGCCAAAACAAGATTTTTCAAAACATGGGCTTCGCTTGCAGGAACGCCATATGTTCAATAATGCCAGTCAACAAAGAATCCAACTCACAAAATCGTTCATGGTGTTGGTATCAGTCCAAATTTCCCAAACTCACTGCAACTTGACAAAACTGTGAGCCCAATCAACGGAAGGAGCCCGGACGGAAAGCTCAACCAACCACGGTCCAACATCTGGCCAGACCCTTGAGAGTGGAGGTTGTTCTAACAGAGGAACTGTGCTTGCCGATCAGCAACCATGCTTTAGTATGGGTTGTGTTTGGGACCTTCAGGGCTCCACATAATACTGCATCACGTCTGAACATCACGTCTGGCTGACGGATGCGATTCGCAGTTCCCACGTTCCTCTGCACCGTCAGCAGTCAGGAATGCAAGGAGACCTGAGTGAGTACTGAAGACAAGTGAGTGTGTGTATCGGGTTCACTCGTGGCAGCGTGGCACCCACCTTCAGCTCAGCTTAACTGAAACGTATTCAGGACGGGCGGGTCGGCGCTGGCGTGCACTTGTGCTGCAGCATTCCATCTCTCGGGTTTGTACGGCGGCGGCAGTGGCGGCCCGCTCACACGACACACCTTCACCTTTCCACCACATTGCAAGCTCCAAAGCTCACTTTTGTGTGTGTGTGTGTGTGTGTGTATATCGCACGTAAAACAGTGCCGCGTAGACTCATTAACTTTGCAAAATGATGAGCGAGAAACCCCAAACATTGTATATAGATACAGAAGGAGAAAAGGCCACTCATGTCGCATCATAATGAGAGCAGGGACTCGATCCCACGATCCCACCAGGCAACATGGAAATGAATCATGGCAATAGGAATATATATTAAATGCATTCTGCTTTGCTAGAACCTGACGCATGATTCGCTGTGGACATTGAACAGCACCGACAGATGTAAGGAAGCCTGCATGAGGACAGCTTAAAAATTCAATAGCTGCGGTGTTCATGGACCTACATCTACATCCCACTGGAGTGGTGCTCTTCGTCCTGGCGTGTCTGCTTGGTGCGATGCAGAACGCCTGTAGCTGCTGCAAAAACGACTGCAAAACTGCAACAATGCGCCAAAAAGCAGCTGCTGATCCATCTAACAGCAGGAGAACATTGAAGGTTCAAGCCCCGGAGTGGCTCCTCCTCAACTTCATTATGAGTTGTAGGGACGGGCGACAGTTAGCTAACGTGCACCATCACACAGCTAACCAGGATTAGCGAGATGTTGGGGGACGGCTGTCAGAAGGGGCAGGAGAGTGAAGTGGAGGAGTCAGACTATCAGAACTTGCGCTGTTTGTTGTCTCACTTTCAGTCTCGTCTTAAATTTCCGGTGACTAGGAAACTGCCGATGACAATGACTGGGACAACGTTATGTAAAGTGGATGTTTGCGTGAAGATAGAGATGCTCCTCACTAGTTCACCATCCCTCCACATCCAACGCCAGCTCTCTGTTCAGTCCCCAGTTAAACCCTGAGGGCTTCTCCATGCTTCTCTGCCCTCATGAGACGGTCCACTCCAGCGAGGATGGAGGAGCAGGAGGCCGACCCAACGCCACGCGCATCTACATCACTGACATCAACGCGTCCAAGCAGCTGCCCCCATTACTTTCTCTGCCCTCCTTCTCGTGGCTCCTCATGCGCTGCCCTATTTCCTGCCTCGCCACTGCAGGAAATAATGGCGTCGCTGGCCGGGTGTGGTCTCCAGCGCCGCAGCACCGAGCATCGCGGGTTGTGCCGCGGCACGTCACCCCATCATAACTGTGTCTAGATCACATGTTCATCTGTGACGCCACAGTAGCTGAAGCTGGGTGACAATTATTCCGGCTCATGTGAGGCAACTACAAACTAAAAGAGCCCGATTTCCTCAGTGAAAGCAGATCAAACCTGGAGGAGCTCGCTGCTGATCTGAAGGTCATCTCAGGACCCTCATGACCATGAACGCAGCCTCAAACGCGCCACGCGCGGCGTGTTGAAAGAACCCTGCTGAGACGTTAACCGGAGCAGAGATGGAGGCCAACTTCCCCTCATCTGATCATGTGATGCAACGCAGGTTTGAGAAATGAGGTCCTCATTCTGAAGTGTGCCACTTCCTCTGTGACCAGTGTCACTCGCCGGTGAGCTGTGCTGCTGGTAGCTATGACAACCACCGACAGACAACCGCCATCGCACATGGGACGTATGAATACACACACGATTCAATTAGTTCCAGATTCATTTTGTGCAGGCAGATGAAAGTGTGGTTCCAATATTCTTGGTATCATCAATGTGCATCAACACTTCCTGTAGATGTTTCAACATAAAAGCCTGCCAGGCTTTACTGGAACATTTGCAAGTGTTGCGCATGATGGAATGGAGGCGGAGACTGTGCAGCTAACGGTGAACGTTGACATGACAAACATGACTGTAGCTGGTGTTCAAAGCATCAGTCAGAACATTAGCACATCATAGCAACGTCTGTCGGTTTCCTTTGAACTGTATGTCCTGATATGGCGCCTCAGTCTGGACGGACGGTCGACAACAGCGGTGCAGCGACTGATGAAGGTTGTGGAGTTTCAGTGTAAGAGGAGGACGAGGTCACGGGCAGCATGAGGAGATGCTCCTGTGACGCCGCACCGTCACACCCGCTCGGGTTAGTCATGGCGAGCCAGCGTCACCGCGGCGTGTGCTGGCAGCTGGAGGAGGTCGCTCGTTATGCTCCACGATTTGACGACGTATTTGTTCAACTTTTCAAAAAAAAACAAACAACCAAAACAACAACAAAAGCATTGAGGTCAATTTCTATCCTTTTCCAGTTTTTCATGACTGTCGGCAGCAACCACTGAGGTTCATGCAGGACAATCACAAAACAAAAACGAGCTGCAGAACTTCCGGCATTAAACAGCAAACCTCCAGCATCTATGCATCTGCTGGTGCCGTTTGCGTCTGCGACAGCGTGGATCCGTTCATAAGTGCTCACTGATGTGTCATTTGATGCCTACGAGTGTGAGACGGCTGCATGCATGAACAGAATCTTTATAGGCCTTGTGGGTTCATCTGCGTCTGGCTGGGTGCCGACGCCGTTCTTCCTTCATCTCCTGCCTTCCTGGCGTCTGTGGCGACATCTTGGAGGCCACGCCGACACTCAGCAGCGCCGCGTTGTTGACCACATGTGTCTCAAGCCTACAATCCTCCAGATTAACAGAACATGGCTTTGCAGGATTTTCACATGGGGCTCGCTTGTAGTGGCTGATTGAGCGGCAGCCTCAGCTCAGGAAGCTTAACACACACTCTCACACTTTTGTTGCCATCCTCGCGAGGACATTCATTGAAAGAACGCATTCCCTGACTCACATTTACTGTTATGTTAAACCCACCCAGCATAACCTGTAAGCTTAAGTGGCCCTTAAACGTGACTCAGAGGGAGGAGCAGCCAGAAGGTCCTCGCTGATGTATTGGCTCTCACGGGTACGTACACACACGGTGAACCTGCCACTCCCTCTCACACACACACACACACACACACACACACCACCAGCCGCCTATCAGGCTCTGGCAGCAACACTGCTCCTTTGTTGTGCTCCCGCTTAGCTGGACCGTCCGTGAAACCTGAAAAACTACCGCCGTTAGGGCACCGACGTCGGTGATGGGCGGGACGGCGGCGTCCAGGCTGCGCTGCGTGCTGGTCGCCATCACCGATGGGCCGATACTTGGACATGAGAAAACGGGCAGTGCGCCTTTAAGAGGAGCTTCCAGCCTTGGCGGCGGCCCAGCGGCGGCCATCCGCAGTGCAGAGCATCGCTACGGTTTGCGCCTGTAACGCTTTTATCAGCGCAGATATTCATGACGAAATCTAACACAATGTGACGTTTCTGCGCTCAGCAGCGAACCACCGGAGCGTAACGGCAGACGACGCTCGCGGTGACTGAGGCGCTGGAGCCAGGCCCGCGGACTCACCGCTCAGCGGCCCGCCTTTACATTAAACCCGCAATTTTAAGCTAGCTGGCGCGGATTAATCCGCGGAAAAATCTAGTTCGGCGTTCCTCGGCTCAGGTGGTCCTAACGCGGCCGTCTATTGTTCCGTTTGGCGCTCCGCTCTGACGCACCGGCTCCCGGGCGCGTCTGCGCTCGTTAGCGAGGCGACGCACCGCTGAAATCATGGTGCTTAAATTCTGGCGTCTGGCTCGTTATCTCGTTATCAATTAGCGGGGGAGAAGCGCGGCGGCGCGGAGCGCGACGGGCGGCCGAGGTGCGTTCACGACCACAGGTGTTTCCCATTACGGCTCAAACAATCGCAGGCTGTCACGCATACAAAGACATCAACGATAAGTGTGAACCACGTGGGATTCGACGGCGCTCAGTGGCCAACGCAGCAGTTCGCGTGCACACTGACGTTATCTCTTACCGGAGAGCTTTGACTCTTTGGCAGCAGAATTCTGTCCATCTGCAAACCCTTGCGACGACTTTATCTGGGCGGACTGGCTCGTTGGATCCATTTTACAGTCGTTTCGAAGCAACGGCGATGAAACGTGTCGGTCAGCCGGGTCTGGAGCGTCCTTTGGTCGCCTGAATGACGTCTGACTTTCCTCAGTTTATCCCCCGAAGAGCGGGACGCGGCTCCGCACCTCAACGCACCGTCCGAGCACTGAGAGCAGCGGCGACGGACGGAAGCAGGGCGGAGGGAGGGAGGAGGAGGGAGGGGCGGCGGAGGAGGGGACAGCATGACGGAGAGGCGTTCAATGGCTCTACTTGAGCTCCGACGTTTCAGCTTCAACGTCACAGACAGAGCTGATACGCACCGTTTAAACGAGTATAATTGCTAAAGTGTTTGGTGCGTCTTGAAACACATCGCACCAACTCTGATATCAATAAAGTCTGAATTTATTGGACATATTTTGTGTTTTTTAGAGAACGTCGTGTGGTTGTTTTAGATATATTCGACAGCCTTTGAAGGCAGCAGGAGGAATATTCTTGAACACAGGCATCGTGTCATCATACTTGCTATGAAAACAAAGGGTGATTTTGCATTTCGACCATTAGCGATTACGTCATTGGGAGACTGTAAACTTCGACTAGAATAACCAAAAATAATTTGGTTAACGTGCTAAATTTATCTTAGTAACAAGGCCAAGTAACAGCCTCGTAAAATGTGTTCCACGATGCCGACGATGCTGCAGCCTCTCGAATACAGCACGTTTTATACAATCATCGACCGGATGCTTTAACTTGGACCTGTTTTTCATTATGTAATGTTTACCTTTGTTCCATTATTTCCATTTTAAGTTAACGGAACTACGCTGCCCTCTATCGACGGCGTGTAGAACTTCAAACCTTGTTGACTCCGTTTCCCAGCATGCATCAGAGGAAACCGTGTGCGTAGTGATTTAGATCTACAAACACGCAGACGCGTCTATCCGCGCTTGCTTGAATAGAGCGCCATCTTGGAATCGGCATTAGATCTGCGCAGTTACGCAAACGTAGTTACGCAGTCGGTGACTTTCGGGCAGGCTGGACTGCGCGGCAAAAAGGGTGACACAAACAAAAACATGTGGTTGAGAGAGTGAGAAAGGCGGTACGCTCTCTCTCACCCAGCGGCCGCGTTTCGCCCTGATAAGCGGCGGAGTGACTCAGCATAGCGGCGGTACATTTGGCGGGAGTGCCTGGTGGGTAGGCGTTATTCAGAAGTGGTGAGTTTAGCAACCTAGCGGCTCGTTAGCCGCTCGTTAGCCGCTCCTAAACGCAGCAGCCGCCGGTTCGTCCCGCGCTTCGCTTTCCGTCTCACGCACTTCCGCCACTTTATCTCACCCGTTCTCACGTACCAGCTCGGGTTCGGCCGTGAAGCGCCGATACTGCGCTCGGACGCGTTGCTACCGCGCACCGAACTTAGTAAAGTTAGCTAGCTAGCCTGCGCGCGCCAGCCGGGCCGGCGAATCAATGAATGGGGCGCCGAATTTCACTCTGCACTTCAGAGAGCAGCCGTGTGAGACGCACTGGGGCATTTTAGCGTGTAAGTTTCCGTAACAGCCGCCGATAAACGACTATGTGCGTAGCTTTGTGTGTACGTGCGCAGCGGCGGAGTGCCCCGCCCACCCCAGCGCCATACAGTCCGCGGTAACGGGACCGATGGAACTGGCATCGCGCAAGCGGGCGAACTGCGCAGTAGTGGTCCGCGGGGGTGGACGTGAGCGGTTCTGTCTCTATCAAACCAAGCGGGGGACGATGGTTACGAGGTTAGAGCGGGACGTCCGTTAACACCGGCAGGTCCTCGTACCGGAGAACGAGCGCGAACGCACGTGATTACAGTTGGCGTCTCAGTGAAGGACACACGGGGGCTACAGCGCATGCGCCACAAATAGTCTAAAGCCGTTAAATATTTGATACTTCAAATAACACAAACGTCATTTCACATTTATGCCGCTTGTGTGTGCGGTCAAATAGATTTGTACTAAATAGCCCAGGGGGGTCAAAGGTCAGCCGTCTGCCAACACACAGAATATCACAGATTGTAAAAGACAAAGTTTAAAAAACAATATGAAAAATACTGTATCTTAAAGGTGAGCCAGGTGGCGCTCTCTCTCTCTCTCTCTCTCTCCCTCTCTCTCTCTCTCTCTCTCTCTCTCTCTCTCTCTCACACACACACACACCCTGCTGCCTGAAAGCCTCTAGAACATGAAATGTGGATTAATCCTCCTGTGGAAACCGTCCCCACCAACTACAATATTGCCTCTCGTTTGTGAAACATTTGTTAGTTTTGTCTAAGTCGCCTATTTTAAAAAGAAAATCTGGTGTTTGAGTTTGGGCAATCCTGTGTCTTTGGTCCAGCGTTCGCGTGTTGTTTACCAGTCCTTCACGTCAACACACACACACACACACACACACGCACGCGCACACACACGTTGGTGTTTTGG
>CAAKHG010025798.1:7527-19588 GCA_901007715.1 Dactylopterus volitans | reverse complement strand
TTGAGCTAGCTCAGAGAAACCACACACACAAAGTTTTCGTCCCACTATCAACACACTCACTTCTCTCCCTGGAGCTTGTTGGTTTTCACGATCAGGTCTTGAGTTTGCTCCTTGGCAGCCTGTTGAGGAAAAGTGATTTGATTAATCACCACGCTTTGATAGGAAGGCCAATGAAACGCCCAGCGTGGACGTCTGAAGATAACTCGCACGGTGGCATCCGTTGATATCAGACGTTTATTGCGCACGATTGCCAAACTTGCACAGATATGCTAACCCCCAGTGAGGATAGGAAAAAGAGAGTTTAGCTTCGGTGAAATCATGACTCATCCACGACAAGGACAACGACATTGGCAGAAGCCCGGGGAATTTTTACTGTACCTTCAACCGACCGGTCATTTCCTCACAGCACGTGCTCATGGCCTGGACGTCCTCGTGCACACTTTCAAGCTCCTGAGGAGAACGCGAGAGCGCAGTTACCACGGAGCTCCGGACTAAATATATCTGCACTTCACATCTGTTTGCAGGCTCATCGCAAATTTAGAAGGGATGGAAGGGAAAAAATAAAAATACAGTAGCGTGGCAATATCTTATGAATGCATTGATGTATGTATAATCTTTGTATTATGTAAACTGCACTTATGGCTGGTTTTTACGAGGGCGTTGGTCAGTCTGTCTGCTAAGCGGTCACATTTTCAGACAGTAAAGATTATGACAGTAAGATGAACAGACTCAGAATTCGTCCTCAGATGCCAATTTGATCCTGTCATTACTGCTTCATCACAACCTCGAAAGTACCACAAAGTATGTACTGATGTGCGTTACTGTACACAACACAAGGAGTTTAAGGACTTGTGAGTGTAACATCAGCAGTCAAACGCTCCCTGCCGAGGCTGCGGATGTTTGCCCACGTCACATCGCCGACGCTCCTCCGTTTTGCTTCTTTCCCCGATTGTTTTCAATTTGAAAACGCGATTCACCTCTTTCACTTCTTTAAATATTCGCGCGAAATCCTCGTTGATCACCAGGCTCCGTCTCTCGATGTCGCCCCGGAGGTTCCTGCGGGTGCGCAGGCTGTTCTCGCTGAAGAAGACCGACAGCGCCGTCAGAGCCTCCAGCATCTCCTGCGAGCACAGCCGGGACATGGACACACGCCGGTCACCCAGTCGCAAACATTCGACATTCCTTTTGGGGTGTGAATGCGCTTCATCCCACTCAGTGGTCGGAAATAGCGCCGCCGAGCCGGCTAGCTTGCAGCGTTAGCCGCTTTTGGCTAGCCAGCGAAGAGCGCGGCCGGTCGCTCACCTTGTCGTTGTCGAGCCGCGTCTCCAGGATTTTGTTGAGCTTCCTCGACAGCGGGTTGTTGGGCTGCGGGGCCGCGTTCGGGCTCTGCGCCGCGGCGGGGCTGCTGTCGGCGGATGCTTCCACCTTGATATCGGCCATTGTAAACGGACGGCTCCACGTCAACTTTCGCGAAGATGTTATGGTCCGTCTGAAATTGACGTCCGGCCGGAGCGCTGGACCGGAGCGATAAAAGGTTCCGGCACCAGGATTAATATAATTCTGATTCTACTAATTCTGTTTAACAAGACATTGACATATAATAATTATTATGATGTATATGATGTAACAGCACGAAAAGAAAATACTCAATACTTTGCCTTTTTTGAGAAAATGTAAAACCAGAAATTACAGTTTTGTGAACAATCTGCAGTTTCATCGCTCGTGTGGAATAACACTGAACTGTATGTCTCTATGTTGTATACCAAATACGATTAAAAATGCATAAAGGTCATTAGTTTATCTGCTGTTTTTCCCTCAGCTTGGTCTAGTGTTGAAAAGTGTCAGATACAGAGCATATACGCAAATATGAATCACAATAAACTGGGCTGCACATTGTGGCCAGCATTATGATGCCCAGAGTCAACAAATTCCATCAAAAACATTCCTTCTAATTTTGTTTATTTAGTTAATCTGTGAAACACATTGAATTTAAGTGGCGTCGGCGGCAGCATTTCCAACACCGTGACGGCCTGAAACAGCCTCTCAGCCCCAAATCATTTAGAGCGAACCATCCTCAAAACGTGCAAAACCGTATTCTCAATAATTCTCAGTAACAATAAAGATATGTAAGCAGTTGTTGGTAATCTCGCGATCAAAACCGGCCATGTGCTGTGTGGCATTTCCTTGCAGCATCAGTCAGTGGCACAAAAAGAATTGTACACACACACAAACGCACACAGATAAAGAAGAGAAGTGCTCTGCAAAAAAAAACTGCTGGGCATCATGGACAATAAGTGCACTTTCCTTCCATGACCAACTGATCAGACAGCAGAGTGTTGTCAGCTGGAGGCTCCTTCAGCTCCACTCCAGCGAGTCAAGTGGAGCGCCGCAGGCAGCCGCTCCTGCCCACCTCCGCCGGACCGCACAATGGCCCCTCACAGAGCCCAGAGAGGGCACTCATCTTTGACTGACGACACGAAAAAGACACTCAAAATGCACCACAGCACTTTTTTCTTTTCTTTTAGAGTGCACATTTATGCAACCTCAGATGCATCTAGGTTCCATTCTGTTATATTGTTCATGTACGTATGTACGCGCCCATCAGCCCTGACAGTGTGACCCCTGCGTGATTGTTTTAATGTTTGTTACTGGGACGGTCATTTGTGACGCTGTGCTGTGCTTAATTGCAATTGAGTTGGAAGTGCGCGCTGATCACGCACAACATTACGATTACTATTTACTGCAGAACATAATGCAGCAACCGTGCAATTGATTCTCCCTTCAGGAGGAGTTTTACATTGATTTTTTTTTTTTTTGTATTGAATCTGTTTGAGAGAGGTGTTGAAATATTTGAACAAGTGTTATTGGGACAGTCATTTCTGAAGATGTTCAACTGTGCTGGGTCACACATATTTCGTCACCCTAATGCAAATTCGTGGGATGACCAAAATATTAGGAACGCCTGTCGGTGTAACCCAGTACCGTTCAACAGCGTGCTAAACATGCAGCCATGACGCTAGGCTTGGTTGATGTACCTGATGAGTAGCATGTGCATGTATATATGAAAGAAGTAAAAAAAAAATTCTACAATGAAAGAAGGTTATGTCAAATTGCCAACCGGTTTCCATGCTTGCATTTCCCCACAATAAATAAATAAATAAATAAATAACATGAATATCCACGCCGTTTTGCAACCATGAGGGATGTAAAATCATATATTCAGCAGAACTTGAAACAAAGATAACATTTAATGGAGCGTCTTATGTGCATCTCAGTATGTTAACTGCTGCAATTTAGCTTTGGGCATGAATCGATCTATCTATCTATCTATCTATCTATCTATCTATCTATCTATCTATCTATCTATCTATCTATCTATCTATCTATCTATCTATCTATCTATCTATGGTACCAAAGAAACACTGCGAAGCCATTGTGAAGCATCACTTTTTTCCAGCAGCCCACCACCGCGTGCTGAGGTGATGCTCCGAGGTGCTTTCGCTAAGTTTTGCTCGGGGGCCGTGAAGGCGTCAGGAGCGTGCGGGGAGGTGGTGGGCCGGGGAGAAGGGGGTGGTGGGCGGAGTGTGGCTCGTAGTAGCGGTGAGTCCAGCCCATATGGTCCAGCCCCTGGGTGGAGATTTGTGTGATTGACGGTCCCCCCTCTCTCTCTCTCTCCCTCTCTCTCTCTCTGGAACGTGGACTCCGGAGCGCAGCCAGTCAGGCAGGCAGAGGGGCTGAGTCAGTGAACGCAGCACGCAGCACGCCGCCGCCGCTGCAGGAGCGAGTGATCGATCGCCGCCTCGGCTATCGACGTATCGATGAGGAGGAAGTGATTCACCGCTCTCTCGTGGATTTCCTGGCGGCTGAGTTGGGCGACCGGGGAAGGGGGTCGGTGGGGGGGGGTTGTTGCAAAAAAAAAAAAAAAAGTTTGCGTGGAGCGCCGCCGTCACAGCTGGAGTCCGCAGATGGGAAGGAGCCCTCCGCGTTTGCCCGAGCGCACCTCAGCCCTCCGCAGCTCCCCGGACATGTAAGCCTCCGCGCGCCTCTGCTTTCCCGTCGCTCTCTCTTTATTTATTTATTTATTTATTTATTTTCCCCGTGTTTCGACTATTAACATTCCGACGGTGCGTGCGCCGCGTTCTGAGGTCACCCCGCCGGCGCGTCCCCGCGTCCGGCTGCTCCAGCGGAGCGGAGCGGGGGGGGAGTGGATTCGCTCGGTGTTCCCGGTCTCGCTCGCTCGCCTCCTCCGCCGGCGCGACCGATGTGGCGCCGTGAAATTGCTCCGGTGACGCACCGGGAGGCCGCGTCGTTTTTGCGCCGCCGCTGCTGCTCGTCGTAGCCGGTCGGTTGTTTTTTTTTTTTTTAAAGTTGACCGGGGGGACCAGCAGCTCCGCTCCGCCACCGCGGCGAACGTCGCTCTCGGGGTAAAAACTGCACTTTCCGCCGCGGCGCCGCAAGTTCCTCCGACGATGTTAGCAGATTTACTCCCAGAGGTGCCGAGCGTGGCGAGGGTTTTTTATTCAGTAATTCCTATAGGATTGAAAAAAAAATGCCTTAAAGGAATAAGTACTAACACGGACCCCCCTTAAGATGCGTAGTTGGTGATTTGGCTGGTGTTTGATATTCTGTGTCCACAGATCAAATGTCACGAAAACTCCATTTACCATGATTATAATGCAACAGCCCTGCAATAAACTCTTGATGCTGATTTTTTTTTTTTTTTTTTGCCTGGATGTGTTTGAGAGAGGTGTTGACATACTTAAATCGGTGTTATTGGGACTGTAACTTGGGTTATACTAAGAGGTTCCCCCAATATTTTGGTCATCCCACTGCTAAGCATTAAGGCTGGCAAAATATTAGGGACGCCTTTTCACCATAACCCCGCACAGTTGCGCAGTCAAAACTCCTCCTGAAGGGCTAATTTATTCCATTAAACGCTGTGCTGAGCGTGCAGCGGTCGTAATGTTATGGCTCATTGGCGTGCTCTTCAGTTCAGGTCAGTTTTTTTTTGGTTTGGCTCGTGCCCCCACCCCCCTCCCACCTCAACCCCCCAGGTGCCAGACTAAAAAAAAAAATAGAAAACCAGAGCCACATGATGCCACCACCCCTGGCCCGCTGTGCTTATCACTGTGGGTCTGCGAATAAGTAATCGCTCTGATTTCGAGCTGTTGTTTAACTCTGCATTTATAGTGACGCCTGCGGAGAGGGGGTGGGATTTCGCGCTCATGTTCCATATGATCCACATCTGTTTGTGTTTCGGAATGCCGTCCCTCCTTGCCTCAGCCGCCGCTAAACGTGGGTCCCCCTCTTCCTTCCTGACAGGGACGCGCGGCCACTGAGAAGGTGAAGGCCGCCAGCGTTAGATGATCGCCGCAGGGCTCCGCGCAACACAGTGACCGCCCCCACGTAACCTGCCGCAAGCTCGGCGACCGCGCCGACCGCGCCGACCGCCCGCGGGGCTGCCCGTTCCGCCCATGGCGTCCAGCCTGACGTGCGCGGGCGTCATCTGGGCCCTGCTGTCGCTGCTGTGCGCCGCCGCCTCCTGCGTCGGCTTCTTCATGCCCTACTGGCTGCTGGGAACCCAGATGGACAAGCCCGTGTCCTTCGGCACGTTCCGGCGCTGCTCGTACCCGGTGCGGGACGAGGAGCGGCAGGCCACGGTGATGCTGGAGCAGTGCGGCCGCTACGCCTCCTTCCACGGCATCCCCAGCCTGGAGTGGAGGATCTGCACGGTGGTGACGGGCGTGGGGTGCGGCCTCCTCCTCCTGGTGGCGCTCACGGCGCTCATGGGCTGCTGCATCTCCGACCTCATCTCGCGCACGATTGGCCGCGTGGCCGGAGGCATCCAGTTTGTTGGAGGTGAGTGTGTCGGTCCAGCGTGCGGCGCGAAGCCTTCCCGATTGCGCTCGTGGAGAAGTCCGGAACTTCACTGTTTTGCTTCATTCTGAAACAAAAGAAAACCTCTCTAAACTTTTTAGAGAGAGAGCTGGGATTGTTAATGGTTA
Organism: Dactylopterus volitans; assembly: GCA_901007715.1. Taxonomy (NCBI): domain Eukaryota; kingdom Metazoa; phylum Chordata; class Actinopteri; order Syngnathiformes; family Dactylopteridae; genus Dactylopterus; species Dactylopterus volitans. Next base: position 13,583 of record CAAKHG010025798.1, on the reverse strand, counting down.
TAGTTGAATTCTCATCAACTCCGAAAACCAGGAGGAACTTTACCTCTCTGGCCGGCTTTCCTGTGTCCAACAAAACCCGTCCGTCTCCGGTCGCGTCACCCGCCTCGCGTCACCCGCCTCGCGTCACCCGCCTCGCGTCACCCGCCTCGCGTCACCCGCCTCGCGACATCGGGTCAGTGTACTTTTTTTTTGTTTTGTTTTTTTGTTTCTTGCAACTGGCGCCTGCGGTTTAAAAGAATCCCCGCGCTCGCAGCTGCGTTGGATTTGCCTCATTTGCATGACACGAGCCTCCCCTCCGCGCTGCCCTCAGATGTGTGGAGGTGCTGCGAAGGAGCGCAAATTAAGGAGTCAAAGCGGCGGATCTGCACTTTGCGAAGCATTTTGTTGAACTCCTATTTTATGTGCGTTTTTTTTTTCTTTTTTTTTTTCTTTTTTCAGGAATCCCCTGCTTATCACTACAGTGCAAATATTCCCAAATCAAAGCCCTTCGCATCAAAGAACACATGGGGTTGGACGCGCATTTTGCAAATACTGTAGAGCATGTAATTTTGATGGAGGGGGAAAAAAAAGAAGCAACAAGCCTCAGAGTAGAGCCGAGTTTCATAACGACTTCCCATATTTTACTCCGACCAATCCCTTTTCTTTTTTTTTCCCCCCTTCAAACTCTCTCGCGCGCGCTCGCCCTCTGGCGCGAATTTGCCTGTTTTTTTGTTTTCAGCGGGTGTGTTGAAACGACGGAAAATGGAGATCCGTTTTTTTCGGATGGAAGCGTGCCCGCGAAATGCGAGCGGGACGGCGCTCCTGGCGTTTGATCCAGGAGTCCACATTGTAAAAATTGGAGAGACACCCACACACACCCTCTCTCTCTCTCTCTCTCTCTCTGTATCTGCGCATGCATGCCTGCAATAATAGATTCCTGTCCGGGCTTGCCGCTCTTGTGCGCGCCTTTTTTTTTGTTTGTTTGTTTGTTTGTTTGTTTGTGTAATTACAAAAAAGTGGACACGTTCTGCACCACGGCAGCGCCCGTGTCTTCCGTGGGACAAAGCTGCGAGGCCCTCTCTGCCCTAGTTCGAGACACATCAGCCCCTCTCACTGACTCCCAAAGAGGAAAAACACGACATACTTTGCACATCGTGGCTCACCGCTCTGCTATGTACAATCCTCATCACTTTTGCTTTGGCTTTAAAAAGAAAAAAAAAAAAAAAAGTGTGAGAGTAAAGCAGGTTGCAGGCAGATTTGACAGTGCTGCCAGGTTTTTCAGCGGGATAAATCTACAGAGGACCACCGCAACACACTATGTCCTAGTTCTAAAAGGCTTAGCTACTTAGAAACATCAGTATTAATGATGTATAATATGGAGGATGATTAAGGTGAAAGCTGGCTGGCTTACCCAGAAATGTGCACTTTCATGTAAGGAGAGCTCCTTTTTTTTTTAAGCTCGCAAGCAACCCCATACGTGCGGCATTACAGCGGGCTGCTATTTCTGGTTATGGGATTTAAAAAATCCCTGTCATTCTTCCTTGTGATTCCCCCCCCGCCCCCCTCCCTCCTTTCTGCAACTCGCAAATCCAGACGCGCTTGAATTTTGGATGGAGGGGAGAGCGGGGCAGAGTGGTTGCAGTACAAGGGGGCACCGCTCAGATCTTCGCGAGCGGAGCGCTGGCGAGCGGCGCCGGCAAGAGATGTCTAAGAGGGGCTAATTGGAAGTGACACAATCGGAGAGCTCAGCCGGGCCGCTCCCCGGCGTTGTCTCCTGTCACTTTCGCGGAGAATTGCAGCAACGCAACGGGGCAGAGCAGGGGAGGGCCGGGGGCGAGGGGGCGAAGCACCTAGCGATTGAAACCTCGTGCATTTCAACAAAATCAGCGAGGCACGCCCGCTGATCGGGAACGGCGCCGGGCCGCGACGTTTCGCCTGACATCTTCCTGTAATTCATCTCAGTCCAGATTAAAAGCGAAGGGGATTTATCGGAAGTTGCACCTCATCCGCCCCGTCGAAAGCACCATCCCGGCTCGCGCCTGTGTTTACCTCTCGTAGTTGCTGGGGAGGGCGGGGTGGGGTTTGTTTTTTTCCCGCCCGTTTGTCGCTCGCCCGGTTGCGCTCGGCTGATCGCTGGCGGCAGCGCTCCAGACTTCCTCGGCGGGGTCAGAGAGCGAAGAGCGGCTGTACGAGGCGGGTTTCTTGGCTCACGCATGCGGGCCTGGTCGCCGCCGCTGCAGCTTTTGCATTAAACAACCGCCTTTGCGGCCGTCTCAGTCATGCAGCGGCGCAGACAGGCGGCTCAGGAGATTCTTGACTTGGATTTGGTTGTTAGGGATTTAGGGCCCCCCCCCACACACACACATGCATGCACACACACCGCCCGCAGAGCCACGCCTTGTCTTTTTCGGTTGCCCCATGCGGAGCTGCACGCAGCGGGGAGTGCGCATTCGAGTGTTTGTTCATTCAACAACAGCAGCGTTAGAACTCCTTGTACCCTTTTTTTTTTTTAAATTTTTTCCATACATCCATCGCATCTCCCCATGGCATAATAACCCGCCGCTAATTGATGCCTTCTTTCCTCTTTGGCCTTGACAAACACACACCCACAACACAAAATTTCACCTGGGTTACTGCAGTTCTAGCACTAGAACTTTATTGTTAGACCCCCGAGGGGGGGAAAAAAAAAAAAAAAAAAAAAGCACAGCTCTAACGCTCAAGTTGTGACAACGCGTGACGAGCGCCGCAGGAGTTTTGACCTCTTCGCGGGAGAATATATTGCATAACGATGGCTGTCAGTTCGATGGGCCCTGCCCTCGCTTGACGGGTGTTCCCCAGCGGTCCCGCCAGCTCCGGTTCTAACGGGCGTTTCCATACCGAGACGCCGTATAGTGTTGCTGATCAGCTGAGCGGCTTGGGTATGTGAGACAGTTAGGGATTTGCGGCACATCAAGACGAAATGTGGCCGCGTCCCGTGAGCGCGCTGCGGGCGTCAGCAGCCGGCGTGCGCATGTGCCAGTCGTGAGGCGGTAAATATCCAGATTTGGGGGAAGCAGGGAAAACCGGAGCGCGATGGTCCTCGCTGCAGAAAGCCGGAGGTAAGCTATGATATCCAGCGAGAGTAAGCACAGGAGTGTTATTGGCGGCCCTTTCTTTTCTTTTTCACTCCAGTTTCTCGCCGGTGATTCCCGGTGACTTTACCATCTCGTATCTAATTTAAAGCTGCCACGGATTCCGTGCAGAGAGGGGGGGTAAAAAAGAAAAAAAAAAACTTCAAACATGTCTGGAAAGGCTCAATCCCGAGCTCAGACTGCCTCCCTGACCCAATCACACCTAGCAGATTTTCGTGATGGCAGCGTGCTCTTAGTTGGCTCAGATCTCACAAACTCGCCTGAGACGGTCTAATTCATGGAGTGTGTGACTGGCTTTAAGGGATTAATGGGCTTGTGATTCAGCCAGCTGCCAACCCCAGCTGCAGCTTAAAAGAAATCGCAAAATAATATGCCGGCCGGCAGGAAAACAATGCAGTATTTAGCGGTCCGATCAAATATTTCTTTATTCGCCATTGCTTATAAAAAATCTCGGCTCTGCCTTTTGTAAGGTAGCAACGGAGTCAAACTTCATGCGGTAGTGCGCCAAATAAGAAATTGGCAGTGGGATCGGCTTTTAGATCATCGATTGGCTTCCTTATTTTCGAATATAAGCTGGAATGTTTCAAGACGGGGGGAATGTTTTTATGGAACGGAACCGCTTGTAAGACATCAATCAAATGTCAGTGAAAGGATCCCTTTTAAAACGGGTCCTAATGGCTGGTGCGCAGCGTTTGAGGCTAAAGATAATGCCAAGAGATGCCTGAAATCTCTCCAAAATATTGCGTTGACCTGCGGGGAATGTCAGCCGGAGTCGTTCTCGCCGCTTTATGAAAATGTCTGGAAATAATGTTTACTCAAGGCCGGCTGATGGAGGCTGTGTTTTATTGAGGATGGTCGCGTGTGCCACGCCGCCGCGCCCTTGGAACTGGAGGCAAAATAACTGGACAAACAACGTGACCTTTTCAAGTTTATTGGGACAGTGTGTACGGCGCGAGACTTCATATGAGCTGCTGCCCTTCTGGAGGAAGCGCGGACCTATAAGGGTTATTGTCCCCGGGGGATGCAAAAAGCCAAAAGGGTCTAAAGCGGCTCCACGCAGCCTGTTTCACTGGCGTAGATTTAAGATTTCGCTCAGCGGGGAACCTATAGATTTTAACACCAAGAACTCTTAGCAGTGTTTTTTTAAGGAAAATTGAATGCCACCACTGCTGGATAGCCAGTAGCGCTTATTATTGATTCGAGACATTTAATGTCTATTAGGGGTGTAGCGCTACGCGTGTTTTTACCGAACGTCGCCGTTCAAAACACGCAGTCATGTGATAAACGCATCTGATGGTGGCGGTGGGGGGTGGGGGGGTCAGTCACAAATGGCGGCGCCATCTGCCTCAGTGGAAACATGCTGAACAAGCTAACGCGTATGAGATGGCTTCACCCAGATATGCCGAAAGAGAAGCAGTTCAACAACTTACCCCCGCTGCTTATACATGCGCAAGAAGGCCAGAGACACCACAGAGAGCATTTCCATTTTCCATTTTAGCCGCGATGAGCCCATATGCAGAAGTAAAGGACCAGTATGCAGTGGCAGAGGATGCGGCCCATCAATTGTTTATTACAAGCGCCGGAGCATCGTTGCAATGTTCCATCCACTGCTTTGGTGGCTCCTGCCATATAAACCCGTACGTGAGCAGTGGCTGAGTTATGGGAGAGCATTTTAATATCTAAATGTTTAAATGTATCCCACTGTAAGTGGAACACAATCGACCCATACTACCATGTTACAATTTTTAGGAAGACTATGTGTTCAAAATGAATGAAAAGAAGCCTAAAATTGTGCATTTGAGACTTTTTATTGCTTTTTTTTTTTTCCCCCCTCCTGATCCGAACTGTGACCCCCAAAACCGGGGAACGTACCAAAACCGAGAACTCTGTGCACCGTTACACCCCCTATGGGCCAACTCTGCTTCCTTTCTGCTCCCAATAAGTGACTAACTGTGACTCAGTTGATATGCATTTGTGTTTTGACTGGCTGCAAAGCATCTGGTTTCAGTTTTAACCGGTCAAAAGGAGAGCGGGTGGAAGAGCGGGACTAGAAACGGAATTAACTAAAAGTAGATGTCTGGGGAACAGTGCGATTGACTGACTCGGCCCTCCCCAGCGTGCGAGGCCCCGCTGGCCGAGCTGGTTGAATATTACCCACGTTTGCTGAAGCGGCGGTTGATCCGAAATATCAAATAATTGGCTGCGTTTCTCTCCCCACCATTTGGTTTTCTGGTTGATTGGGCGTGTTTACACCTCTGCGCCGGCGTCTCGGCCGCCCGCGAGTCAGCGAAGCCACAGAGGGAGATGCCCTCAACTTTGGACCTAATTCCGTTCGTCTGACCTCGGTCTCTCGGTTTTTATCGGTTCTCCAGGAGTGGCGAAAAAACAAGGAATGTGCCATCTTGGTAGCGTGTCGCGCATGGCAGATGAAACGCAACTCCCGGATCTGTGGGCGCTTCCCTCCCGCGCGTCTCGGGTGTGAGCACGAGCGATAAATTTCAAGATGTAAATAAATACAGATGGGCTGCCATTGTGGCTTCCATAATATCACCGAGGGCTATTTGGCGCAGGGGTGTGTTGTCCTGCTTTAGAGCCGTACCAGCACAGCCAGGAGCTTTGTCCTTGTGTCGGCTTTGTGAGTTTTTCGCCAGCTGGATCCCGCCCAGTCCCAGAATGTGTGCTTCCACTCCCCTCTCACCGCCAGCACTTGTTTTCAAGGGTTACGAAATGAAATCGCATCCATATGCGGAAGGCTACGGGATGAAGAGCTCATCCTTCCTGGGAAATATTCCGTCTGGAAGGGTGTCTCTTGACAGCCATTGTTTAAGGGTGTTGGATCACAAAACATTTCCGAGGCGATGGGTAAATATTTCCAGACGCGGCGCGTTATCTTTTTCTCTCCCTCGTAAAAAAAAAAAAAAAAAAAAAAAAAAAAACCCAACGGTT
>CAAKHG010025793.1:12414-28085 GCA_901007715.1 Dactylopterus volitans | reverse complement strand
AAGACCCCTTTCAGGCGCAAATGTGCATCCTCTTGATGGGGAGCATTTAGGGGGTTAGGTACCTTGCTCAAGGGCACTTCAGACATGTTTAGGAAGGGGAAAGTGCTGTTCCTTGAACCACCACGCCTGCATCCTAACCTTTATGATACAGCTTCCCCAAATTATGAATCAGCAGCAAAAGTCAAATCTTGTTCGACATTTCAATTAAAAACTCCAAAACACACCTGACTATTCTCACGTCAAAATAGGAAAAACCGTCACAAGATTTTGAGACATTATAACCCCAATTCCGAAGATGTTGTGATGCTGTGTAAAAATAAGTAAAAATTGAATGTGAAGGTTTGTAAATGTGATGCCTACAACAAGTTCCAAAAATGGTGGAAACGTGGTATGTGTGTGACGGCGCTACTTGTAAACACAACTTAGGAAGCATTTGACAACTAAGGAGACTTGAGGCTTTTGTACTCCAGGGCTGTGACAAAAGTGACATGAAAATGCCATATATTCACAGAAGTATTCATATAGACAGCAAAGGAAATTTGCAAATAGGTAGTCTGCATCAAGTAATACTTCAAATAAAAATATGGATTCAACATCATCGAGCGATGATGATCAGGTCATCCTCCTCGTGAAAAACAAAAGGGAGGTTTTGGCTTCATCTCATTTTACTAGTCAGAGATATCCTCACATTCTATATGAAAGTAACAACACTTTCAGAAACGATGCACAAATCATTTAGACAACAAATTTTCTTGCTGGAATAAGCAGAGATCTGAAAAAGGTGTTGGATGACAGCATGCCGTATACTCCACATACATTTAGGCAATAATGTTGTCGTCACAGATATTGGCGTTAGCAATGCATTGAGCATTAACAATCTCCCATACCATCACAGATGCTGGCTCTGAGGTCTGCGCTACAACAACATGGATGGTGTTTTTCTCTTTGGCCCAGGAAACGCAATGTGGACACCGATCAAGAATATTACTTTTACCAATGAAACCTGTGGAATGTTCTAAACTTCCACAACTTCCCCAGTCTACTGTTAAGCCAATTTTCTGTTGCAGGCATCAAATAGCAGTAAGTGTGTACAAATAAACAATCACTTTGAATTTCTTGACTTTGTGTTGTATTTCATTACATATACTGGCTATCTCAAAATGATTTGCAAATCACTACATTCCGGTTCTTATGTACACATCAATCAAGCATAATATTATGACCACGGCATGTTGACCACTGAATGTAATGCAACAGTCCCCCTTGAGGACAAGTTTTGTGTTGAATCTTTATTGAATCCGTTTCAGAGAGGTGTTGACATATTGTAATGATTGTTCTTGGGCCTGTAATTTTAGATTTTGCTGTTGAAGTGTACTGCGTTGTCGTGAGAGGTGTCCCTAATATTCTGTCAACCTGATGCATACGAATGGGATGACCAAAATATAAAAAAGGGACACGTCTCAGTAAACCCAAACACAATCATTACAATATGTCACCACCTCTCTCAAACAGACTGAATGCAAATACAACATCAAACTCCTCCTGAATAGAGAATTTATTGCAGGGTTGTTCCATTATATTCTATGCTTATCATGCAGTGCATTATATATTTGCTTGATTTGTGTATTTTACAGTGTCAAAATTTTATGGAGCCAGGTTTTGATAATACGGTGCACATTTTTCAGCCTTATTCCTTATCATTATTATGAAAATCCCATTTGAAAAATGGGTTAAATCTGGAATGTCAGACTCACCATAAGCAAACAGTCCAGGCAGCTGGTAGACTTGTCTGCCAAAAAGGTTTCTTCCGAGGGTGGGAGGCAGCGGCTCATGTCCTACCTAACAACACCAATAAAGACTGACATGGTCAACACTGCCTTTCCTCTTTATTTGCGCCGTGTCTGAGCAGCCCTCGCACACTGCCCGATTGCATTATTTTACTTATTCGTGGCGTTATTCGGTCACTCTGCGATTCGCAGGATTCGGGTGCACGCATCCGGCGCGCGACAAAACTTACCCGCAAAAGTTTAAAAACCTAAACACGTCGGCTAATCGACACCGACATTATCTAGTTAGCGACCGCGACTGTTAGCCTGCAAGCTGCTCAAGTGGGACAAAGTGCACCGGTCAGTGACGCAGCCCTGGATACTGCGCTCACACTGTAGCTAATAATGTTTGGCATTTATTTGTGATACGTGGTAAATTGGCGTCGGATGGAATCAAACTGAAGCTACACAATCGGTGATAGCGGCTAAGTTAGCCTAGCCCTCGAAGTCAAACAGGTCAACAAGCGTCACTGAGCGAATGACGGGACGTCACTTTGTCGAACCGGCCACTTGTGTTACAATCTAACAAAAAAAAAAAGGGCGTAGAACAGAATCGAGCGGTTGACAGCCAACTAGCGGTTTAGTCAACGCAACAGACGCTTTATATCTTGTGCGGGCAAAGTAATAATCGTTTCGGGAAAAAAAAGGTGTCAAGTATTCTCATAACGAACTCGGGGAAACGCCAAATTAAACTTGGAAGCACTGCGGCTCACTAGAACCTTACCAGCAAACTGGCGAACACACGTCGCCACGGCCCACTGCTGACTATTTTGATAAGAGAAGGTCAAAGGGACAACACACGTCGACATGTAGTGGAAGCTTGTCATCGAAACGTCTACGACAACGTGCTCCAAGCTGCATACTAAATCAAACAATACAGGCTGATGTTTCATATAAGCTCTCGAGAAATGTTCTACACTTTACGTCCGTCTGTGCCAACGGGGGCGGGAGGGGAGAAACGAGCCTTCATTAAACTGTGTTGCAATCAATTGAATTTGACAGTTCCTCCTCTGTGCGGCTAGCGAGTTTGACTGGGCTAGCTGACGCCAAGCTAGCGCCCCGCAGCCGGTGAGAAACAGCGACAGCCGCGCCGACACTTGCAATCGTACCTGCACCAGGACTTTAATGTACATCAGCGGGTGGGACAGGACGGTGAGCCCCGACCCCAGGATCACCTGGCCGCACGTGTCCGCCATTTTTGGAGAGACAGAACAGAACAGGAAGTTCTTCTCTTTCTTCTGCCGTCCGAGAAGCCGTTGACGCTTAAATCATTGCCCCCTAGTGGCCAGAGTTGGGTACAAGCAGAACAAGCGAACAGATCAGAGGAGAGAGCAATTAAACAGAGGACATCTGATCTGACTCTCTAACATGTTTTTTTTTTTTTACAGAACATATTTTAGAAACAAAACAAGACGGAAAAGGCTTTATGGTTGCATTTGCAATACAATTACATAACAGTGAAAGTTACAAAGAAATTGCCAGGAAATTTGGATAAAAACAATAAAATATTTTTTCAAACATAAAAATGAAACCATATTTCTGATTACTAAAACTTACCCTGTAGAGTTTAGATCCGTGATGCTGTGTCAAATGTGATCCGTTCAAAGGCTTGTGAAAGGCTTCTGCAAAATAAAGGGGAAATTAAACTATTTTTCGTTTTGCTAAGGACCCCCTTGAAGATCATCAATGGCTCCCGCTTTTGAGACACCAGCACTATAACATAAGAATTGCACTGTGTAAAGTTTTAATCAAAGATTTTTATGAAGAATGTTTTGGATGTTCCCATGGCAGGGGTGAGTCTATAGCTGCCCGTGTCAAGTAATCCCCAGTCAGGAGGGGTATTACTGCTAAAGGAGAACCAGCAATAACAACACATCCATTCATTGTTAGCCAAAAGTGAAAACGTTCGCTCATGATTCGTAGGAGCATTTTCCCCTTTTATCAGTTTCGATTTTAGCAAAGACAAAAAGAGTTCAACACAAAATATCAAAAGCAGCCATTGTTTAATCCATAATGTTGAACAAGTGTTGCTGTTTCGGGGGCGCTGAGTTATAACTGAAAGTGACGTGTTAGGATTGCTTTTATTTGATGAGGCCTATAGAAAAGTAAAATAAAATACACTTGCTCCCACATATCACAGCAATGGGGCTGCCGAAATTAAACTATGTGACATTGTTCACTGTCAAAATTGGGAAAATAATACAATAGGATTAAGTAGTCTAGAAATAACTCCTTGTCTGTCTGTAATTAATCTTGTCTGATTCTATATTTGTTATACTTACTAGGTGTATATTTAGTGTAATGTAATGGAGATATTAAACAGAGCTTTTCACACTTTGACTCTTGCAGGCAAAAGTTACTGGAGTGATTAAAAATGGAAAGGAAATGTAAAAATAGGGTTTTTTGGCAAGGAAATAATGAGGACTGAAGAGGACAGAAATGAAAAAAAAGACCTGTTTTCTGGAGAGACCATGAGGTTCACAGCAAGACAAGGTCACAGATAGAAGAGATGAAAATAAGTGAAGGGGAAGGAGAAAAATGTGAGGGATCAAGATGAGAATTCAGATTCAGTGAGAGGGATAGAAGCAAGGACTGATGAGGAGGGAGGCAGAGACTCAGACTGCAACTCCAGCTAGACTACAAAGTTTTTATACCTCTTCCATAGAAACTCCAGTGCACTAACCTATTTGTACTTAACTTGAGTCTGCTGTTTGATTCTTTTACTTGTTCTAAGATGTAGTGTTAGGTTCTAAGCAATTGTTGTACTTTTTACAGACTCTTACTCTTTTTACAGACTCTTACATGTAGTGGGATATTTTAAATTTGCTATTTTAAAAGCTGCATGGTTTTGTTCTGTTTGAGCACTGGGTTTGTTCCTGTTCTTCATTAAGAACACTTGGATATTGTTGATTACAGGCCATGATATAGCCATAAATGTTAGAAGTATTTTTGTGAATCTTTTGTTGAATCCATTTGCAAGCATCTATTGGGATTTCTGCGTACTGTCCTCCTTTGCCACCCTGCCAAGACCTCTTGCGACCCCTTTCCCACCCTATGTAAAATTTTATAGAACCGTTCCTGTTTCAGGAAATAGTTTCTCCAAAATAATTAAGAATCTACCAAAAATGTACTAAGAGCAGTTTTATAGAAGGCACAAAGGTTTGATGATTGTTTCCATCATTAGCTTAAGGAAAGCAGAGAACATGTGTTGATACATTTTCAGTACTAAGCAGTAGCTGCATTCACAGAATAAGAATTCCACTAAGTAATCTGAAATGTTGGATTCCTGCAAAAGAGTCAGGGAGAGGGAAACCATTTGAAAAGATAGCTAAAAACTGTTATCAGTACATGAATAATTACATTTGCTATCCAGAATATCCAAATTCAAATTCAACAAAAATGTTCAGACAAAGCCCTTTTACGATTGCGCACCCACTGAAATATTGAAGCAAGGATGATGAATGTTGACTGCGTGATGTCATTAAGGTGAAGGTGTTATGTGCTGGCTTTGATGTGACTTTGATGCATGATGTCATGAAGTATAACTTGTTACAGTGTGCTTTGATGTGACTTTGCTGTGTGATGTCATGAGGCGTTGCTGAGATCTTGAAGGAACACAGTATATGTATGTTGTTTGGGGATTTAGGCATTCATGTGATTTGTGTATTGTAATTTTGCTGATAAATTAAGTAGATCTGTAAATGATTCCACTGTTGGATTTGGAAATAAATGATTCTCCAACCCATTCTCCAACCAGAATCATTACTCCATTGTCGTCCACCCAAACTGTTGTTTCAGAGAATCCCTTTCTCACACGGATGCTGACCAAGTCTGTCGCAAGTCTGAACTGTTGCCGCTCCAGCAGGAGCTTCCAGCTTGGTGCAGCAGTAGAAGCCGCCGCCACAAGCTGGAGGCAGCTGCAGCTCAAATCTAACATTTTCTTCAAGAAGTTCATACATTCTAGTTTATATTACCATGAACAAGGAAAACATCCTTAATTTTGAAAGTCGACCTGATACCAACTTCCTGTTTCTCCAGCTTTGGGCAATTTGTAATACTGCTGATATACAGGAAAAAAAAAATTATCAGACCCACCTTTCTATGAGCACAATTTCACCTCGTAAAATGGTTGAAACGACTTAAAAGCTTTACTGGCCTATATAAGTGTTTGGATAACACTGGCTTGATAGAAAGTTAAAAATTTGTTGCGTCCTGTTCTAGACAGTTTCAGAGATTGTGATAGGAGTGTATTGTGCTGATCTAGAGTGCAAGACACCACTGCCAATCTCAGTCCCAGCCCTGAACAATTACTTGAAAAAAATCTCCAAACAACCTCGTGCAATTCCCGAAAGTTGTAACGTTAGTGGTCTATTCTTTATATCAAAACATTAAGAATTGTGTCGTCTTTCCTCACAGTTGTTCTCATTGTTTTTGTTTTTTTTTTGTTTTTTTTAAAGAATGGCCTTCAAGTGCAGAGAGGAGGGTTCATCAAAGTCCAATGGACTCTAATTGTGCTCTGAAGTTCCTCTGAAGAACCAACATGGTGAACATTTTTAAACCACGGTAGCTTAATTAATATATCAGTACCTTAACTGATGCCTTGCGTCCTTCACGAAGGAAAAACTTTTTGCATTAGGACATGTACTTTTTCAAAATATGAGTGTCCAAGAGGTATTTTGGTTTGCGGACTAGTTTTCCTGTCCCAGAGGCCAAGTGGATTATACTGAATGCTGTCCCCAATATTTCGTCATCCTAATGCATATGAGTATTGTATTTTGTTCTGTGCGTCATGATACAATGACATGCTGTTTGTCAAAAGAAATTAACTGAAATGGAATGGTCGATTTTATTTCTTTTGGAGAAAGCTGTTTTAGATTAAATGATTAGGCAGATTAAAAACAGTGGCAGCCCTACATTATTCAGCATTTCAAGAGGAGGGCGAGATTTGAGGGGGAATTGAGTATGCAATTACGGCATCTAGTTCTGTGAATCAGGTGCACTTGAGTATTATTTGTTTATATGGCCAGAGAGGGTGGGTGGGTGCAGTGTGGATGGGTGGGTGGGTATGTTGACACTTGAATGTTGAATGTCCCACACTGATAAGAACTTAGGAGTGGGCAATTTTTTTTCTCGGGACAGATGTTTCAGATTCACACTCTTGTCAGCTCCGTAGTACAGAGAAAAGGCTGATAAGTCAGTAAACCAGTCCCATAAGAATGTAACTTTTTGATTAAGGAATGTTTTATTTTTTTGTCACAAATTGTCTGTGGATACAGTACAAGTTACTTTATGTTTCTTTTAAACCTGTCTCACTCCAAACGCTTCACAGCCCTCCCCACACTAACAAGAATATGAGACTGCTGTGAAATAAACAGTCTTTTTTAGAAATGTGTTTTGAAAATGACTCCGTCATTAAACTAAAGTACTCCTCAGCTACAAATTAGGACTGTGGTCATGTCATTGGTGTTTTTCCTTGGAACAAGGGCAGTTTGTAACTGAAGAGTAGTTATGTTTCCAAAGTACAAACTTGTAAACACTCAGCGTTGTTTTAAAGGCTGATTCCGGCTTTCTCTTTTGAAACTGTAGAGAAGCTTTACAATAAAAGTAAATGTTAAATGGACTGCATTTGTGTCACACTTTCATACCTTATCAGTATTCAAACCGCTTTACACTGCTGTTGCCTCATTCACAGACATTCACTAAATGAAGGTGAAGGCTGCCATGCAAGAGGCCAGTTTGTGCCTCAGGGGCAATAAGGAGTTCAGTGTCTTGCTCAAGGAAACTGCTCAAGGAAACTGCTAGAGATGATGACTGAATCAGTGACCTGAAAGAAACCTGAGAGAAACTGGATGGCCACTCTGGTAACTTTTGTTGTTTTGTTTCACTGTCCTGCTACTTAGTTAACATAGTAGATTACAACAATAAATGTTTAGTTAATACTTTACGTTAATACCTACTTACATCGCTCCTCCGGAGCAATGGTGTTGCCACACACAAGTTCTCTCAGCTTCTGAATGGAAGTATACAATTATATTAGAAAGTGTGTTTTACATGGCTTTTACAGGAAAAAAGTATAATTACACATGCTGCTTCACACAAATTAAAAATTTCAAAATGTACAAATATGCAAAGGTGTTTTTAATTTCACATATTTAACCTGCCATATATGAGATGTCTCCTACTCCACTGTCAAGTTTATTCTCAGTGTTTGTGCAGGTTTCAGGTTTTTTAAATCACACCAAATGTAAGCTGAACATTGGACAGGAGAGAATTTACACTTAGATCAGGCTTCTGGTGTCGTGCACATGCAGTACATAACTGAATACTGTAAAGTGCAAACATTCAACTGTATGGAGATGGTCCCTTCAAGTTCTTAAATGGTTCTTTAAAGTTGCTGGATGAATAAAGAAAAAGAATGCAGATATTTGAAAAGATCTGGAAATGGCCTCGGTGTCCTTAAGTAAACGACTGGCCTAGAAACAGCACACAATTAGCGCTCCAAATCACGTGATTCCATGCATTCAGAATTCTAATGTTAAATAATTGTATGAGAGTGGAAAAGGAGACATGTTGAACACATGCTGATGTGTCTTTGATGATGTCTTATGATATCAGAGTATGTATGGAGAGACAAGTGCGCTGCGTTGCGTGCGCTGCGTTGCGTGCGCTGCGTTGCGTGCGCTGCGTTGCGTGCGCTGCGTTGCGTGCGCTGCGTTGCGTGCGCTGCGTTGCGTGCGCTGCGTTGCGTGCGCTGCGTTGCGTGCGTGTTTTGACTTTGCTAGACTGTTCTGTGATTGTGATATGCTGGATCTGAAATCAAAATCTTTAAGATGATTCTCTACATCTAAGTCATCACTTCATTGCTATCCACCCAAACTACTATCTCAGAGAATTGCTTTCTCACACATTATGTTTGCACAGGATGAGAGATTGCTGTATTTGGGTGAACACTTGGACACATATGCACTAATACTGCAGATGTAGAATTTCACACAGGCTGCAGGACTCAGCAGTTTCCTCAAACAGTGATCAAAGTGTGTTGTGTTTACCAATTTTGATATGTCGTGTTTTTTTTAACTATGCCCTTGAGCACCTGAAACTATAAAAACTTCACTGAATGTCAACCAGACACTCATTCTGTCTTCAGGGTTTTAGGTAACAGCCTTAATTACTCAGTGCTCAGTGATTTACTTGACTTGAAGGATTTTTGCACACAGTATTGTAGAGCATCATAACCAGAATGGATTATTTTTTCACGAGTTTTTGCATTTTCATTTTTACTTTGTGGATTTTTCGGTATGATGCATTTCCTCTACCTCTTCATCATATTCTGCTCTTTCTCCCTCCTAATTATTAGGTCTGTTGCAGCAATGTTGGTTTTCTCTTGGTCTCTTGTGGCCCTGCTTTTGGCAACCTGTGCCTGGGCTGAGGTAAATGTTTCATATACATCACCTTAATAGTACAGGTTAATATAATATAATATAATATAATATAATATAATATAATATAATATAATATAATATAATATAATATAATATAATATAATATAATATAATATAATATAATATAATATTAGGGAGTGGTAGGGTGAGAAGAGCAACATTGTGTGTATTATTTTCACAAAACATATCTCACAACACATATCCTACAAATACATTTCAAAACATTACAAGACCATTTAGTTACTTTTCCAAGAGAGATGGAGATTTCAATGCATCCTAAAAAATTGAGCTGACTTACCTTAGGTCATTGTGGATGAATTTTTAAATAACATTTTTCTGTTCTTTTACATATCACCCTGGGCAAGTATAGGAAGGTAAGAAAGACATTTTTATCTTTCTCGTTCAAGATGTAAATAGAAATAGACCATAAGAGAGAATTATTTTGTCTATTTTCCCCTTTGATGTCATTGGATATTGAATTCAGAGTTAAATGACATGCATTAACAGTTACCGGTATGTGTTGAGAGAAATATTGCATGTCTACCATGTATTAATTATGCTGTGTTTTGCAGAGGTCGCTTCAATTGAGGAGGACACATCCAGGGAGCTTTCTGTTAGTGAACTACTGGAGAGAGCCAACAGAGACCGCAGTAAGGGCCCTAACTTTAACCAAGCTGGTTTTAACAATGTTCTCTCTGAATAAAACATATAACTTTTAAACATTACATTAAGTTCCTCTCAAAAATGTTCCATGTACTATCTAATCGTGAAAGACCTATAAAGCTGGAGCCACCAATCCTGCTACAGCTCTGCATGTTTTAGGTATTACTTAGGTCAGTGTTTCCCAATCTTGGTCCTCGGGGGTTTCCATCCTTTTAGATGTCTCCCTGCTCCAAGATACCTGCTTCAAATGAATGAGTAGCTATGAGGCTCCTACAAAGCCTCATGATGGACTGATTATTTGAATCAGCTGTGCTTGGGTGAGGACCATATCAAATATATGCACTGAATCAGTGTTACCAGAACAGGTAAGTCAAACCACTGCCAAGCCTCATCTGCTTAAAAATGATCATTTTGAATCAGGTTAGAGTAGGAGAATACCAAAAACATTGCACTGTCATGGAGCAGGGTTGGTGACCCCTGCTATAAAGTCAACACTGATCCAAAATTTGAGAACAAATCAGTCAAACCAGAACAAGCAAAGCTCAGAGCATAAAGAACTGAACAGAGGTGTGTTTGTTCATTTGCAAGGGGAAGGATGTGCTATTTTCTCTTTCAAAATGTAATGAGTATGTAGTGCGTTTCAACTCCATAGTTTGGGAATTGTGAGCAATAGCAGCCATGGAGGCAAAGAACACTTTTCATTGTAAAACTGTTCATCTGTAACTAAGAAATTAGAAAAAAAAATTAGCAAGATAACAAACATGTATCCAAATAACATCTTTTTAGAATTTTGCAGAAGTTTTCAGAGATTCATCAAGGTAGCAATAGGATAAAGTACCGCAACTGTGGTTGTTTCCAAGACAAAACCCTCATTGTCAACTAACAAGCATGGTGCTTTTGTTTTGAAGACATCACACTTTAACTTTTGGCTGATGGGAAATGTGTATGCTGTATCTTCCAGTGTGAACAATCTCATATTTTACAGATGGTTTAGTAGGCAGTACGTGGCCCATGAGCTCTGAATAAGTCAGTATCTTAGTAGGTAATTCCAAACACAGCCATAATTTCACTTTAAAAATTGAAAAGTTGCACATCATAACATTGTGGTGGGTCATTTGAAAGTTATATGTTCATGAGAGTATAAATCCACAAGCATTTTTGATTCAACATATGTTTGGCTGACTGCAGTAATGTTATGCAATGCTGATGAAATCTTCAAATCCATACAAAATCAACCACTATGCAACAATAGTTAAACACATCTGTACATCTACAACATACGTATTATGTTATGTATTCCTACATCCAAACTCTTGCAGACCCTGAATTTGATGAGCCCATCCTGATTGGAGGCGACATTGCTATCAGTTCTGAGGCAGAAAGAAATGCTGACCCCTGTACCTCCCGAGGCTGCCTGTGGGGAAAGTGGACTGACGGCAAGGTCTACATCCCTTATTACATCACCAACCACTTCTGTAAGCAATGACTGTTCCATTTTGATATATTCCTAGGGGGACTGGTACATTAATGATCCCTGTAGAGAAAGTATTGTTCTGAAATGTTGTTGCAGGAAAACAACAGTTAAAAAGTGAGTCAGAGTGGAGTTGTCTGAGGCTCCTATCGATGGTTTTGACCTAAATCCATCAAAAAATGAATTAAAAAAAAACTGCATTATGGGTATAACACACTCTTACACAGACCCAGTGTTTTTAACTAATTTTTCTCCATAAATATTTTATCTATCTATTAGCCTTCAGCTCCAGTCAAATATGAATATGACTGTTTGCTCTGCCATGGTTGCAGGAAGAACTAGAGGTTTTAAAAACACAATGCAGCAGGGCAGGGTGGAAATAGAGAAAAGATAAGATCGGTGTGTCGGTGTACGATCAACGAAGCAAGGAGTGCCTGTTTTTCTGAGCTCTCTGTTCCCACTTGTGACTGTAGTTGAGGGTTCATAGTCTTCTCTTAAGTGAATTTTTAAGACTCAGTTTTATCACGTTTTTTCATAGCGAAAGTTTTTTTTTATGATCATTACTATTATTATAGAGTAAATTATAGTAGTTCAAGCAAAGCAAGATGTAATGTGTGCATGAACTGAGATTACGGTGGATTGGGGCTAGATTCCCTAACTTTTCCTTGCCAAGACACCCCACATAGCATTAGCCTGCGGCTGGGTACCCCAAGTGCAGACCCACTAAAAAACACAACTTCTTTATATATTTTCTTATGTTTATAATACAATGTTCCAGAGATCATTCGCACACAATAAACTTTTCAATAAATCGGGAACAGAATCATAATAACAAACCTTATTCATTTAAAAGTTGAAAAGGGAGACAAATGTTTCATCGGGCAGGGCTTTAATTAAATTCATCACTTGTAGTACGTCCTGCAGTACCCAGTTAAGCTTGCTGTTGATCCTTTTCACAAAAAGCCTCCTATGGAGGATCATGCAATGTATGATAACTGCATGTGGGGCATTTCTGCTTGATGAGAGCGGTGACTCCACTGGCCTTCCCAGGCATGACCGTGGCGCTGTCCAAACCCTCCCACCCCTCATTCGATGCACCCAGTCAAGTACATTAGATTCAATGTAATTGTGTAGAAACATGAAAAATGTCTCTCCCAGGGGTTCGTCTTTCAAGTGCTTTACAAAACAATATTCCCTCAACAAACAAGGAGCAGAGCAGCTTCATGGCAGATGCACACCACCAGGTCAATGCTAACACTTTATGACGTGAAAAATGATATTTTTAGGTCCAGCCAATTAGAAAGGTAACATGGCAAATGGGGTTATATATATATATAATAATGCACATAAAATAGTAATCAAGTTGTTTTTTTTCCTCATCTCCCTTCAATTTACATAGGTCCTCTATCACTATCTGGTGGCCCCCACTTTGGGAAGCCCTGGGTTAGGGTACTGACACTATAATATAAAACATTGTAAAGATGTTTTCCATCTGTCATATCTGTCCTGCCAGCATCACGGGAGAGGTCCATCATCACTCGTGGATTAGAGTCTTTCTCCTCCGTCTCCTGCATCCGTTTCAGGCCCTACAGGAATGGTGATCATGACTGGCTCAGCATCGAGTCCAGGGAGGGGTGAGGTTTAAGCCATTTGTGCACCAACAATTGATACCTTCAACCTTGTTCTTCAATAGCATATAAATAAAGTCTAGTTTGAGCTGCAACAGTTAGTTGCTTGTTGCAGCTTTGACACACCACAATCTTCCCTGTCACTAAAAATGAAACAGATTTATTTCAAATATTAGCAACTACAGAAGGTGCACGTTGTTAGACAGCAATTTTGCCTTGGACTTAGACACCAGTGCTCCACTGGCCATTTTGTCAGCGTCCAACTGGAAAAGACCAGTTTTCAGTAGAATAACAAAGAAATTTTTATGATTTACATTTGTTCAGACCACCTATTTCTGTGCTACAGAATCCCTACCTTACTCCTTGTTTGATGTTGATAGAAACATTTTGTACTATGGTTATGGTTTTCTGTGCAGCACAGAAAACATGCTTTATTCTTATAATACCATGTTCATGTGTTGACAGCTGCTATTCCTATGTGGGCCGTCTGGGTGGAGGTCAGACGGTGTCTTTGAGCCGTCAAGGCTGTCTGTACCACGGCACTGTCCAGCATGAGTTGCTGCACGCCCTCGGCTTCAACCATGAACAGACCCGCTCTGACCGGGACAACCACATCAGGGTGTACTGGGAAAACATCATCGATGGTTAGACTCAGACAGAGAGCTACACTTTCACCATCAATTATTGTTTTGTTTTTAGTCCAAAGAGTAACTTTTAGAGGTAGAGCATTTACTGATCTTGTTTTATTTAATTAATCTTAAGCAGGATTCTGGGAAAAAATAAAAAAAAATCCAACATGAGACAGGAAGGTAACTTTGCAGAAAGCCTGGCAGTATGAGCAAACAGCAACTGCCACAAACACATTGACAACACATTTAGCCTTAATATCTTTTGAAGATTAATAATAATTCTTGAAAAGTCTTCCTTGAGTTGACCTATTTAGGCAATGTCAAGTGACTGAGTACAGTAGTTAACTTGTAGTCAGCTGCTGTGGTGATTATACAGCACGCAATTATACCATGCACACTAAATGACTTAGCATAAGAAGTCAGCTCACCAAACTCTCTTTGTTGTTCTAAGACAACAATAATTTGTGTGAATATTGAGTGATACTGTGACCACAATTAATTCTGTCATGAAAAAATAGCTTTATAAATTATCATGTCTTTATGGGACATATTAGCAGCCTTGCACACTAACATGTAAAAATGCAAATGTCTGATTTGATGTGTGTATTTTCTCTGACCTCTGTAGGCATGGCGTATAATTTCAACAAGATCAACACTCTGAACCAGGGAACTCCTTATGACTACAGCTCTGTCATGCAGTATGAAAAGTATGGATCCCTTTAAGTCTGTATTGTTGAGACATTAATATTCCTGTTACACTTTCTCTGCACTTGCTTTACTCTCTGTGAAGGACTTAATGTGGGTTTCTAGGCTCAGGCTAATAAGGTGTTCCTAAAACAGGCCAAGAAGCCCAGCTAGAATGCTAGCATGACACTATGTGCTCTGTTTTTGCATTTTCTTTTTTTGTTGCACACATTATCACAAAACTGATTTGGTAAATGATAACAGATATCACAGGAAAATGAATTACTTGGATTTGAAAACTCACTTCATTTGAATGCATTGGACTAAGTGACATACACCACAGATGTTAAACTGATGCATGAAAGGGCCGGTATGGCTGCATGTTTTTGTTCCAGCAAAAGCACCCTTGATTCGACTCAACCAATAAACTGACCTGTTTTCCCTCAGCTGATTTGGTTTATCAGATACACTTTAGCTTGGTTGGAACAAAAACCAGCAGCTAAACCAGTCCTTTCACGGATCAGTTTGGCATTCCAAACATCAACCTTTTTACACCAAAATTAGTATGCATTTTAAGTTTTTTAAGCATGAGAAACACCCATAAAAATAGGTAATTGAGTCCTTTCACAATGCCAGAGGCCAATTTAGCCATTTTTTTTATTCTGGTGTGCCATGTTGATGATGTCACTAACATTCCCAAAAAACAGGTGAATGTAGCATGGAAGCCAGCAAGATGGTGGTAATGTTATTTTTGTATATCTTGTACCTCAGTCTATCTGTCAAATTCTACAAACTCAGCACAGACTGAACAATGTTTGAGCGCATCTTGAACCAATACGGATGGTATTTGTGCCTGAGATGGCCATTGTAGAAGTTACCAACGAAGTGCATGTTGTTTTGCTGCATGGACATCAGCACCTATGGCATAACACAAATTAATGTATCCACTCAGATGGTACTGCTGATGAGAGGTTGAGCCAATACATACTTGAGATACTGCAGAGTCATGTGACCCAGGAGTGAATGATTTTACCTTTTCTTACTGAGGACAAAAGATGGATCTTAGCAGGTATTAATCAGGGTTTTAGGCAAGTGGGAAAAGGGCTTTAATGAGGATCAATCCCAATGTGCGCCCCCAAAAGTCCTAAACTCACATATAAACTCTTCCTTCATGGAGTTTTCCTTCTACAATTTTTTATGATTTTTGTGCTTCCCTGGTAACAGATAGCGATATGAACTATGGATTATTCCCTCTGGCAAAGTCTGCAGAGATGCTGAGTCACAGAAAGCGTGCAACCTAGCCCTCATAAACTTGATATAATAGGTGT
>CAAKHG010025786.1:6572-17062 GCA_901007715.1 Dactylopterus volitans | reverse complement strand
TTCCAAAATCTAAAAAAAAAAAAAAAAAAAAAAAAAAAGAAGTAAGGGTAGGAAAATCATTCCAATTATCTTCAGTGCCGAGAGGAAATGACTCAGCTTCGATGAAAGCAAAACCAAAAGCAATTAGGAGCTTCGTCACCAAAATTGAGTTGTGTGAAACGCGACCCAAGTCATTATTTGCCGGATGTTTGCCCATCAGTGACATACATATATATATATATATATATGTATATAATTGAGAGGGGGGAATGAATAGTTGATTGTAATTAGGCTGAGCACTGTTATTGTGCTATCATGTGTGACCCGATACAGTCGAACACCAGCGGCCAAGCAGGTATGAAGTGTCTGACGACAGGTCCGACCATCATCCCCTCAATCATACCGAACGCGCACAACTCGGATCAGAAGCGACGGGCCGTCTTTTCTGTGTCTGGGTTCATGTTCTCAATGATAAATGTCTCGGCAGCTATTTAGCCGGAGTGCGCCACACACCATCTTTGGACATGAATATGCATTTGATGCATTCTGTGACTGTGCGTGTCTGTGTGTGTGTGTGTGTGTGTGTGTGCGCGCGCGCGAATGGCAGAGAACGCAACAGACAGATGGACAGGCAGATAAAAGCCTCATCGTCCGTCTTACTTAAAATGTAAATGGCTGCGCTGGGATTGGTTATGCCGTCACTGCTAACGAGGCACATTGGGGTGATAGATGGAACTTTAATTCTGAAAAGGAATTGAACTACAGGCCTGGGAAACATTAGTTAAGCAGCATGACACTCTCCCCATCCATCTGTGCCTCGCCATCCCTCCCTTCAGCTTTTCCTCTCCGTCCAGGCTGCCACCTTGGTTTACCATCACTCAAGCGCGATGTCTCACCTTGGCCATCTGTCAATCTTTTGTTTCCACCCTCTTCTCAACATACTGCTGATCCCGTTTCATCTGACCGTCGGTAATTGCCCCCTCGTCTTCCTTCAAAGCCACAGCATAACCCCTTAGTGGTTTTTTTTTTTTTTTTTTGGTGAAATTGAATCGCGTTGCCGATACTGTTGGTGGTCAGCGTCTTTTTTTTTTTTTTTCTAAAATCTGGAGCAGACTTTTACATTCCGCAGTCGCTGGCCGGACGGTGGTGTGGTGGGATTTCTGAGTGTTATTTTTTTAAATCCGACTTTCCCTCTCCAAACAGGAAGCTGGGGAGGGACTCGTCGCGGATGCTGTTTGGCTAACGGCGCGGCGGTTGGTCTTAAAGCGACAGTCGCGGCTACCTCGACTTGAGCCGTCGCTTTGAACGACCTGGAGACGCTGTTGCTCGTGTTTCAGTCCGAGTCATACATTCAAAGCTTTGGTGGGGAGGGGAGACGTTGGTATACTTCTCAGAGGCCAAATAGTATTCAAGGAAATAATAACTTCTGAAGTATCATTTGAAAAAATACACGAAATAACATTTATCCCATTGAGGAGCCGCACTCACGCATACATGCAGACAACTATCAGCGGAAGACGTGTGAGATAGAACATTTTCATCGCAAGCTTTCTGGGTGTCGTCCAGTGCTGCTTCATCCCCGCTGACCTCCATTGTGATATCTGGCAGGTCACTTTTACCGCCAACGTTTTACTGATAGAAAACAAAGGAAATCAGCATTAGAAAAAAAAAACAAAACCTTGAAATAAAACCTGCCAGAAATAGTGATGTCTTATGACATGCCAGTGCTGCGGTTGGTTGTTAAACGGTTACAGCTGGGTACAAAAACACTCGGTTCGGTTTAGTTTGGGGACGGTTGCCAGTTACTGGAAACTGCCTTCTCCCGGTTGTCAATCATGCTTGCTTCAACTTTTCTGATAGAAATGTCTTGAGAATTGACACCCAAAAAAAAAAAAAGCATTGAGTCATCCAGAGTAATCAGTTTTAAAAAGTGTTGGGCACTTTACAAAGGTAATTAATTATAGTCACTAGTTACTTCTCCCAAAAAAAAGTTAGTAACTTAGTTACGGCATGTTGTGTTACATTTTTAAACATTCAGATATGCCAGAGAATTTGAATTCTCCCCTTTACTGGAACTGTAAATTCAAGTATGTTCAATTATTTATAATAAAACTGAATATCAAGTATGACACTTGATGAACAGAAAACATTGCATACTCAATCTACACAAGTTTAATGTTGCTGTGGGACAATGTGAGACAAACCGACGTGGAAACACTTCCTGATTACTCGTTGAAAAAAGGAACGTCGTCGGTAACGCTGTTTTACTTGTAACATCCTTATTCCCATCGCTGGTTTTGAATAATGCAGGCAAAGGCTGATCATTTAAAATCATACAGCAGATGAGCATCCATTTCGGCTCTTTTCAACAGATTGTTTTGGATTGTTTCAATTCAAATTAATTTAGTCATCCCAAGCTGTCATCCAGTGCTGCTCCACCCCCACTGACGTCCACTGCGATACCCGGCCATGTCATGTTCACCACCCGCGATTTTGCTGAAAGAAAACAGAGGAGGTCAACACTGACAATCGATGTCGACCCCTCGAAACCAAACTGTTCCAAAACAGCGACGTTTGATGAAATGTCAGCGCTGCAGTTAGATGGTTAGAGTTGGGCTTCATGGGGTTGCCAGTGACTGTAAACTCCTGAGTGTCCATCACGCCGACTCCAACTTTCTCGAGATGTGTTGTTAAATGACACGCAAAGACATTTAAAAAAAAAAGGCGTTGACACCACACAGGGTTTTAAAAATTGCAGGGAGGAACTGATGGCGAGGGCCCGGGGCCGTGGTGAGCTGCTGCTGTGGGTGCACACCCTCCAGCTTGTGTTACTGCGCCCTGTTTTTTTATTTATTTATTTATTTATTTATTTATTTTATCCAGTGTTTCTTTTGAGTGGAAAACTACTCGGGGCTTCCTGCAGCATGAAGTCAGATTGCGGTCGGCGGCCGCTGCGCGCGTGGAAAAAGAACCGGACGGACAAAACGGCTGCTCGTCTGTCGCGCGATCCCGAACACGGACCCGGACACGACCGCTCCAAACCGAGGCAGGTCGGCTTTCAAGTGGCTGCAACACTGGTGAACGTGAGGGGCCCGGAAGGAGGAGGGTGCGAGGGTGGGGGGGGTGGTGGGGGGTCACCCGGCATCATTATTCCTTTCATCATTCCCTTTTCTTGCCTTTCCCCTCATCTGGCTTTCCTTACCATCCTCCCGCCCGCAGCCTGCGCCATTCATCACCCTGCATCCGCCACTGTTTCATTCCTCCCTCCGCTCCCTCCTCCCCTGCGACATATTATTCCTCACACCAGCCATCCGTCCAGCCTGCGCGATCTCTGCCACTCGTTCTTTATCGCACCCTTGCATCTCGCCCTCTCTCGCTCTCTCTCTCTCCCTCTCTCTCTCCTGACTCTCTGCAGTGCCACGCCCCGCCGTGCGTTTCTCGCTCCTACAGAAAAATTCCCATCTGTCAGCTTCCAAAAAAGCTCGCCTCTCTTGCCTGCCCACTCGCGCAGCCCACTCGCGGACTTTATTTTGTCATCTTCATCTCCCCACCTTGGTGGCGGAAAAAAAAAGAAAAAGAAAAGTGCCTCGCTGCTTTGTGCTCAAACCCTTCCTCCGCCCACTCCTTATTTCCTTTCCTCCTCTCAATCTCCCCCTTTCATTCCAATGCGGCGCCGCCAGATTTAGCCATGAACACGGCCATAAACAACCATATATTCCTCCCAGCTAATGTTCAATACGTCTTCCCCTCTCTCGCTCCCGCCCGTGACCCCCCTCCCTCGCCTGCTCTCTCCATCCATCTACCACCTCGCCTCTCCATTGTGATGCACATGAGCCGGTGGCGATGCAATGATCGCTTTAAACAGGTAGTCTGTATGCATGGAGGCTCACTAAACTATACTAATGTTGTGCGCAGCCACCCTTTGCTGTCCTCCGCGTGTATACGTGTGGTATCAGGCTATACTCACTCCTTATCGCGTTATCAAGTACCGGTGAGATGAATGAGTGCCAGGAATTCATAGCCAAGTGTCCGTGCGCGTGTGTGTGTGTGTGTGTTCAGTGGTCTTATTGTCTCAGGTACTCTATCAGAGTTAAATTAGTGTTCATGGCTACAGGGGACGCAGTGTGTGTCGCGCGATGAGTTATTCATGCATCTGGCGGACTGTACATGCGAGGACGGGCCGTGGCTGTGTGTTTGTGTACTGAGCGTGTGCTTCATGTGTGAATGTGTGCACTCACTGGCCACTTTGTTAGGCACAGCCGTGCGACTGCTCGCTCCACGCAAATATTGAGTCAGCCAACCACGATGCGACACCTTAAAACCACCTTTCTTCTCCATTCTGATGCTCGGTTTCGAACTTCAGCCAACGGGATAGACCGTATCAACATGCCTAAATGCATCAAGTGACTATGGAGGCGTCATGGTTGCTGGTCCGAGTGTCCCAGCAGCTGCTGATCTACCGGGGTTCTCACACACAACCGTCTCTGGGGGTTTTACAGAGGATGGTCCCACAAAGAGAAGATATCCAGTGATGCTCAGGTCTCTGGGAGAAGACGCCATGTTGATGCCAGAGGTCAGAGGTCAGAGGAGAACGGCCAGACTGGTTACAGATTATAGAAAGAAAACTGCTCGCTACAACCGAGGTAGCAGAAGAGCATCTCTGAACACACACGTCACACCATGAAGCAGATGGGCTACAGACCGCAAGCTAATAAAGGGACCTCTGAGTATATATACAGTATATTAGTATCCAAGGACCCTGAAAAGCTATTGTCTCAGTCTGCATCCAGCGTGTTCGGGCAGGTGATTCAAATGCACAGACAGGCAGGACTGTTGTAAATACAGGGATGGTTTTATTGGTCTGCAGCATTTAGCCGCCTCCGAGCCATTGCGCCGGTGCTTTATTGCGACTAAAGCTGTAAATCAGTTGGCTGACATGGACCATTGGCAGGAATTTTTCTGCTACTCCAATGTTTGCGCATCTACAGTATATGTATGCCCACGTATGCGTTCCAGGGGAGCATGTTGAACAAAGAAAAAAGGGGGATTCCTTCATCAAAGCAGCTCTTTGTGATGCCAGCGGTGGTCATAAAACTGTCCAGTGCGTCCCTAAATAACCATTAGCAGATTGCTAATGGTTGTTATTTCCATTGTTGTAGTTTGGCAGCATCTCATCTGCTCGGATGCCTCTCCTGTGATCCCCGCGCTTCCGAATACAGTGCAGAACGATGAACGTCAACACAACATAATGCCACCGATAACTTTGGGAGCCCTTCCGAGGTCTAACAGTCAGGAGGTCAGCCGGGCCTTCGGTGGCAAATGTGACCATGACTGACAACATCAAATTCCAGATCCACCACGCTGTCACGTTGCATATGAAGACAGCGTAAGATCAGGTCAAGCAGAGACGGGGCTGCCTGCGGAGCACAGTGTGAAGCAAGATCTTCAGGGAAATTATATCAAGGCTCATAGCCAATAGCATGTAAGCAGATCTAGTGAGCTGAGATAAAGGCTAGACGGTAGCTGGATAAAATCGTGGATTTGGCTAAAGTCTGTGTGGGAAATGCTGTTTGACTGCAAATCAACTCTCCCAAGTAGTAAAAAACTGAGTTTGTGAGTTTTTGATGACGACAAAAATGGAAGTTAGGGGAAGACAGGATGTCTCTTAAGTGAGAGCGGGTACCAAATTAAAAGAAAACAACTTTTATTGAGAGAAAACATGACCAGGTCATAAAAAGATTCTTGTTTTTTTTTTTTTTTTTTTTAAATGGGGGGGGGGGGAAAAGAAACAGAGCCACTTTTACACTGGAGCAACATGCTGGTAAAATAATTCACGCTCACAGTTGCATGCCCGTTTGCGTGAGCAAACGTCCACATGCCTGCACACGTCTAAACACACACACACAAAAAAAAAAACACTGTCACAAATGGTGAGTGAGAAACGGATTGAAAAAAATACATTTAATGTTTAATTTTCATCATCTGACACATGATTATTGCACCCGTCTAAATGAGGAAAACGAGTCTTGTTTTTTTTTTTGTCTAATGCAACAAATTAGTGCAACACTGGTGAGTATGTGAGCTGTGCCGTGCTCTGAATCTGCTGCATTTGAAGATTAATTTAAAACCTAAAACTGAGGGTAAAGTGCTTAATATTTAATAAACTAAGGGCCTACCTTTAGAAACTGGCATGCCGGATGCAAAATAGACAGTTAGCTCGGAGTTTGTATCTGCGCCACATCTGCTTTTGTTAGAAAGGTAAGTAACACAGACTGTGCAGCAAACAAGAGCCGAGTGCCACGCTCCATGGGGCTGTTCAACAGTGCCCCCCGGAGGCAGAGAAGAGTCATGAAACAACGGGCTGCTGATAAAAGCAGCTGCGAGTTTTCCTTCTCTATTGTTTAGCCAAACCACATAATGTGGGATATGTAGTCTTGCTTCAAAGGCCTCGCAACCTTGGACGCTGGCAGAAGTAAGTATTTTTCCAACAGAGTCAGGACATTTTTGGGAAGTGAGAACACTCTGGCTTTGTCAAAACAATCAAAGGCCGTCTGAGGGGTAAGACTTGGTCTTAGCCTGGATTCTACGACTACATTTAGGTGGAGTTTAGAGGACATTCAGTTGAGATACTAAAGGCTAGGAGGCTAGATGATGTATTATATCGGTTCGGGTCCTCGCATTGACATAAGTATATATTGTACATGTGCGTGCAGCATGTGTAGGTGTGTTCCGAATGGCCCTAACAAGAACAGAAGTACACACGTGTGTGTTTCAAGTGTGGATGTGTCTCTTAAGGCGAGCTTTGTGCTTGTGTGTCACTGCTTTCCCTCCTGTGTGCGTCATGACCTGACAGACGATCATGAATAATGATGGTAATCAGGAGCCACGCGGGCCCCCGACCACTGTGGAAGCCCAAGAATGATTGACGTGCGCGGTTTCACGCGCACGCACACACACACGCACACACACACACATTCTTGTACTTCTCTGTGAGTGAGGACCCTCATTTACAGAATGCACTCTCTCGCCTTTTCACCTCACCATCTGAACGTGCCTAAAAACAACAGGAACCTTTACTTCACAACAACAACAAAAAACAAAAAACGAAAAACCAATCTTAACTGATCCAAAAGGATCCGAAAGTGTCCTCTCTCTCTCAGGGTCTGAACATTAATTCTGAAACATACGCGTACATTATTCAGAGGTCCCATATATCAACACGTGGATCAATAAAGCCATAAATTCAGTCTGTCAGAAATGTATTACACCCCAAAAGTTTATTCTTACATGGTCTCTTAAAACAGCAATAACTCACAGATAGATAGATAGATAGATAGATAGATAGATAGATAGATAGATAGATAGATAGATGTCTGTAGAGCAATTCAGAGCTGAGGAAAAAAAAGTCAGTTTACCCAATGTATTACTGTGATATTGGCTATTCCCTTTGATGGCAAGTCATTTTGCAGGCGCAGGGAGACCCAGATGGCCTGGTCACTTCTTGGTGATGGTTTGTGACTGGCATGATTGCCGTGTGGTCTGCTCGCCTTTCCATCCACTATAATGTCCCTCATTCGCTCTTTATCAGTCCCCATTGGTTTACACTCTGTCTCGCCGCCGCTGCCGCCGCCGCAACCGCTGCCGCCGCCGCTGCCGCCGCGTCTCTTGGCGGGTCAACAGCTTCGGAGCGGGTGCGTCAAGCAGGAAGTGGAGGAAATAAGTCATGTCTTGTTTTCAAGGTTCGGGGAGACGCAATTGTTCGTGGATGATGGAGGGCCGACAGTCGCAAAGGTTATGATAACAGCTTTAAGAAACGAGGTGTCTGTCTGAGGGAAAACCAGACGGGGGGGAAGCGTTTCATATCCTATAATGACATGGCGGGGTAGAGAGTAATAGATAAGACGAATGCAAAGCTAAAAGATGAGACTTCTCCAACGGGACTTTCGGGATATTCCTGCACTCGTGAAACACTTGAGAGGAAGCTGGAAAGTTCATCCTGGTTAGGTAAATAAAATAAATCACCCGGGCGCTCACAGACAGAACTGGGACGGGAGAAACAGAAACATTTTCATGTTTTTACAGGAGCGCCACACCTACGGTGTGTCTGCGCGGCGCCGTCTCCCCTTTCACTGGGCAGAGAGAGTGATTCACTCTGCAAACAGCTGATCACATCATGATTGGTTATAAAGTCAAACCTCCCTCATGACGCGCACCTGCTGCAGGAGCCCCGACACACACACACACATGCGCGCGCGCCGCAGCGCTGAGCGCATTCACACTCAAATGGGAAACAGATGGAAAAGCGATGCTCTTGATATCATGACGAATAAATGAGCTGAATCAAAAAAAAAATAGGGGAACAAAAACAAACTAGAGTTGTCATTTACAACCAAATCATGAGTTTAACACGAATCCCAATCAGCTCTGCGCGGGCGTGTGCATTTTAATCAGATTCCATTGCGCCAGTTAGATGCTGCTAGCCGATGAAGTGCTAGTAGACCTTAGAATAATCTTTTTTTTTTTTCCAAACAAGAGATGAAACTATTTATAGTATCGCACAGCAGACAGAAAGTAGCGTTGGAGCATCGAGCTAAAAATGCTAATTAGCAATAATCTGCCAAAGCGCCACCGTAGCTTTATTTCCAAAAATATCAGCAGTTTTTGGGACTGTTGATCGGTTGTTTACGTCGATCAACTATTCTCAACAGAAGCCCTCTAGTGGTCATAGCAGTTATGACAGGATAGTAAGAGTCATAGTTTGCCTTTTGTGGAGTGTGTGATGGTGTCAACCATTTACATTGTTTAACAAAGTTATGAGATCATGCAAGGTTATGTGTATATATTGTTTCCATTACAATGAGTTCATATATGTAGTTCATTTCCACTGAGCCCTCAACCTTTTACCATTTTGGACAGAAGTGAGGAATTTAAAGCTGAATTCGGCTTTTTATACCCAAATTTGAGCCGGCTCTTCTCTAAAATGCTGGAAGTCATTCATGTGTAACGTTCAACTAATAAACCTCATTTTTCTGTTCAGGACCAAAATTAACTAAAATAACAAAAAATTTGACATCTTAATCAAGAAATAATAATGTTTACCATTTTTTTGGTTTTTTTGTAAATTCAAAAATTGAAGGCTAAAAATAATTACATTTTAGGCTTTAAGAATGTCATTTTGGTGATAGAGCTTCAACATAGTTGGTGGATTAACCGTTAGAGAGACATAAAAAAAAATGATTTGGGTAATTACTAATGCTAAAAATACCTTCTAAATTTGCCAAGCACTGTACATCTGACGCTTCCCTGCCACTATCTGTGCTCAAACGTGTTCCCATTCAAGCCGAATTGCCAATAAGGTTTTTCTTATTTCCACATTTTTCTGCTCAGGCTGTAAAAAAAAAAAAAAAAAAAAAAAAAAATGAAAGGAGTGAAACGTAGCCAGTTAAGAGTACATTCTAAGCAGCAGTCGGCTCCAGGCCATTTACAGGCTGCTGCTCTGAACTGCAAAGTTTCCCGATTTCATAATCACGACAACTGCTGTGCTGTGATTTTGGCTATTTTTAACCTCGACGCATCAGAGCCCCCTTCTGTCACACTGTACGCTGCCATGCAGCCTCTCTCTCTCTCGCAATTGTGAATATATTCCTTGCGCATATCTTTTGTGCAAAAAGTTGGTGGGTTTGTCGCCAGGTGCTTTTTTTTTTTTTTTTCAGGGGGGGATTAATAAAAAAAAAAGTTTCTTAAAGGCGTCTGAAGAGTTGCAAACTCGAGCGTCGAAATTTGGTGAACGGGGGAAGATAGTTTTTTACTCTACGGAGACAAAGTCCACAAGGACTGGAGACTCGGCGCCTTTAATAGTCAGAGCATGAAGCGTCTCTTCAACCACAGCCCCACCCTGAGCACCTAGAAAGACTGTGTGATTGGAGGGAAGGAAGGAAGGAAGGGAGGAAGGAAGGAAGGGAAGGAGCGATGGAGGCTGTGTTGTCTGCTGGACTGTCTGTTGATGGAATGATGGTTTTAAACATAACCCCTCCATTTCCTGAGCTTTGGGTCCCTGGTGTCAAATGAATTTTTTTCCCACTCACCTTTGTTCTCTCAGTTTGTTCGGCTCTCCACGCTATACCCTCTTTTTGCATCATGCACACACACACACACACACACATCTACCCATGCCCGTCATGAGCCACCAGCGAGCTGAAGACGTGTGGTCCCGAGCCGGCTCGGGTTATTGATAGCCAAGCTGGAAGATGCAGAGCACGGCGCCACCCTCATTGATCGCAGGTGACACGTAAAAAGCCTGGCATAATTCTCATCGATCCCCGCCCCCCCTTCAACCACCCCCCCGCGACAGCGCGTAAGAAATGGTGTCATCTACATTGATTAACCATAAAAGCATGTGGCAAAGATGTGTGACGGGTCCGCAGCCGAGGAGCCCTCTCACACACTGCACACCCTCTCACCCCCCCCCCCCCCCCCCCCCCCCCCCCCCCCCCCCCCGTTTGTTGGGGCCC
>CAAKHG010025785.1:18389-31405 GCA_901007715.1 Dactylopterus volitans | reverse complement strand
ACGGAATCAAATAAACTTGAGCTGTAAATTGAATTCAGTGAATAAACTGTGAATCACTTACATTCAGGCTCCTTTTATTTCATATTTGAAAGGGTAAAATTATTGTGGCTAATGTGATTTATTTTAAGCTGACAGCCACACAGATGTCGGCGCTCAGCCTCGCCAGCGGCAGCAAAAGGCCCCTTTTAATCTGGAATCTAAAAACTCAGTGGACTTTTTAGAGAACTTGATATGAGGCAAAAGCAAAGTAGTCGGGTCAGCTCGGTGTGGTTTTTCTATAATTATCACAAATCACACTGCGAAAAGGCCGAGCAAAACTGCTTGACTGATGAAAAGCGTGAAACATGAGGAACATGAGGTTGATAAAAATGATTGTTGAAACATAAAAGGGATGAATAGAAGAAGACAAAAACGTAACTAAAAGGAGAAATGCATTGCTAAGGAGACTTGTTTTTCTAGCCAGAACCAAACTCTGAAGGTCTTTTGACGTGCTGATCTTCATGTTTGAACAAACGGCGTCACGTGACCGGACTGACGGGCGGCTTCCCCTCTGCTCCGCAGGTCATGAACTTCATGAACAAACTGGCGGGAAACGAGTACGTGGGCTTCAGCAACGCCACGTGAGTGCAGCCTGCCGCCGGCGTGAGAGCGGGCGCCGGCCGGCTCCGGTTGTGCGTTTTTGTGTGTGTGCCGAATTGAGGCCGCCGAGGCAGCCGAGCTGAACCTCCTCTGTTCTCCGTGTGCCGCAGGTTCCAGTCGGAGCGCGAGTCAGGAGACAGGAACTTTGCCATCGGCTACTACCTGAAGGAGAAGAAGGTGAGGTCGAAGGTCATGCTCCACGGGGAGGCGCCTCCGCTGACATGCTTTATCTGCTTCACTTCCTCGAACATTCATGCATTTGTTTGTGTTTAGGACGCGAATATTTGGTCCATGTTTGCCACCAGATAAGTTTTAGAAGGTTCTTCTGTTTAAATACGTCTAATTTCTCCTGAGAAGAAGCAGAAGATGGTTGTCAGACGTTTGGATTTTTGTGACGAAGGTCGACTTTTCTGAGCATTACAACAGTTGAGATCATGATTCTCCAGCTTATCCGCCGATTATGATGGTTTAGACGAATGTCTGATGGGATGAAATGATGATACTTTTCTACTCTTAAAACATTTAATGCAATTCAAAGTCTTGTACCTGATTGGTGGAGAGAAGCAGGCAGCTTCAGATTAGTTTGTCCGCTGCAGTCACACAAACTGCAGCGTCTCGTCTCCGTGGAGACGCCCGCACGCCTGGCCTCTGCTGGTCAACCGCGAGCGTGGGTGAGCGCAGCCGCTGCCGAAGGCGGGAGAAAACGATGCCGGTTAGCGGTGACGTGGAGATGATTGATGGCCGGTTTTCCAAGTTCAAGACGACCGAGATGTGTAAAAAAGAAAAAAACAAAAAACAACCAAAATACCCATCAAGTTTGAACAAAAAGTGGCGACACAAGCTCAGACAATGCACGGGGACACGGCAGCGTGGCGGCTCGCCGCCGTGAAGCGCCGGCAGGGTTTGGCTGCCCCAAACACTCCCAACCCTCCTCAGATGACGTCTCAGGATATCGCACATAAGCAGCCTAAACTGTCGTAGAATCATATTCAGTTCACGTGGATACGGAATATGAAATCATGAGTCCTGGCTGACGGCGTGTTTCTGCCTCCAGTGTTTTCCCGAGGGGACGGACATGACCTCCATCTTGGATTTCTACTTCCAGGTAATTTGAAAAGCTGACAGGAATCACAAAGATCACATTTAGACGTGATGTTTTGGAACTGATTTTCTCTGTTTTTCCCCTCCCGTCAGCTGTGCTCCATCGAGGTGACGTGCGAGAGCGCCAGCGTCATGGCGGCCACCCTCGCCAATGGCGGCTTCTGTCCAATCACGGGCGAGCGTGTGCTGAGCCCGGAGGCGGTGCGAGACACGCTGAGTCTGATGCACTCCTGCGGCATGTACGACTTCTCGGGACAGTTCGCCTTCCACGTCAGTACCTCGCGCCGCCGCCAGCGTCGGCAGAATTAAGCGTCCCGCCGCTCACTCCCGCGTCTCAACTCTCCATTTTGGTCGCAGGTGGGTCTGCCGGCGAAATCGGGCGTGGCCGGCGGGATCCTGCTGGTCGTCCCCAACGTCATGGGCATCATGTGTTGGTCTCCTCCTCTTGACAAGCTGGGCAACAGCGTCAGAGGCATCCAGTTCTGCACGGTCAGTTCAGATTGGAAACACGAAGCGTTTTTGTTCTGCAGGTCCCGTGAGGCTCCGCCTCCTCCGAGCTCAGCGGGAGGCGGCGGTGAAACCGCTCTCGCCGCACGCCGCGCTCACTCTGAATGCTACGACACGCACAGTCGGTTCGAAGAAGATCAGGATTCTGTGCTTTTGTTCTCTGCCTCACCAAAACAAACGCGCTGGAATATCCGATTGTTTGCTCCCGTGACTAAAGAGGCGGGACGAATACAAGCAGAATACAAGCGTGAGGCCACTCAGGGGCAATAAAAAAACATGGCCAAAGCCCCGCAAATGATTCGCCCGCCATGATGGCGGCGGTGACGGCGAATCCTCGAACGGTGACGCCCGGTCTGACCGTCTCCTCGTCTTCCAGGACCTGGTTTCCCTCTTCAACTTCCACAACTACGACAACCTGAGACACTTTGCCAAGAAACTGGACCCCCGCAGGGAGGGGGGAGACCAGCGGGTAAGTCCTCCTCCCACCTCAACGCGAAGCCCCGCCCTCCTCCCGCCTCGCCGCTGTCCGCCCTGACGGGCCTCTCGCTGTGTTTCAGGTGAAGTCGGTGATCAACCTGCTGTTCGCGGCCTACACCGGGGACGTCTCGGCCCTGCGCAGGTACGCCGCCGCCCCCCCCCCCCCCACCCCCCGGGGTTTCAGGCTCGGCTTACCCCTCCCGCTTTTCTTGCTCTCGCCCTCTAAAGTCGAAAGCGCATGTCAGGCTCCGCCTCCGGTGGGTTCTGGGAATCCAGTTGGTATCCGCAGTCATTAGAACCCTCTGCTGTCTTCCAGGTTCGCGCTGTCCTCCATCGACATGGAGCAGAGGGACTACGACTCCAGGACGGCGCTGCACGTGGCGGCTGCAGAAGGTGAAACATGGCGATGGAGACAATGACGACGATGATGACGATGACGATGATGATGATGACGGCGGTGTCTTTGTTTCAGGTCACTCTGAGGTGGTCCGGTTCCTGTTGGAGGCGTGTAAAGTGAACCCGGTGCCCAGAGACAGGTAACCCGCACGTCTGCGTTTGCCCCCCACCCCCCCCCCCCCCCCCAAGCTCTGCCCCCTCTTGACTGTCGTTTGTCCTGGCCGGCTGCAGGTGGGGCAACACGCCGATGGACGAGGCGGTCCACTTCGGCCACCACGACGTGGTGACCATCCTGCGCGACTACCACAATCAGTACAGCCCTCAGGAGAGCTCCAGCGACAAGGAGACGGCGGAGAAGAACCTGGACGGGATGCTGTGAGGGGGGGGGACGCCGCGGAGGACGCAGCGCCCGCCCGCGCGGGGGCGGGGCCCAGACGGTAAAGACGCCCAGGAAACCCGGATCAGAACATCCTTAAAACACAACCGTAGAAACGCAATCGAGTCGGCACACCTCGCAGACAAAATCAGTTAGATGACAGGAAGCGACCATGGCCGCCGCCATCCCTCCAGAGTAAAAGCCCCCCCACCCCGTCATGTCGTTGTTAGGTGTTGTTTTGTACTTTTATCACTGTATGTACTCTCAAGTGGGGAATTTTTGCTCTTTGGCTTTTCTTCTGTATTTTTAAGTTTGAGGCTCATAGCAGGAAGTGAGCAGCCAGCAGTGGAGTGCTGGGTCCATTCAGCTGCGGCTGGTTTTTTACTGTGAAAAGCTAAAACGGGAAGTTGCAGGCATGACCTTGCCGGTGATGCGGGCACGGCGCCGCGCCGCACCGCGCCCCCTCGCGTTCTCGCGCCGCACCGCCGTCGTCATCATCATCATCATCATCATCATCACAACGTGGTGGAATGTATCCTCTCCGAAACCTTGTTTGTTGGTTGTACGTGTGTTTGTAAACTTGATATTTATTTATCTATTTAAGATAAAAGTGTACATTTATGAAGTGTGTTCGATCCTGCGACGATCCGAAACCTCACAGCCGGCAAATGTAAATACGTAGTTGTCGCTCCGCAGCCAATCAGCTCACTCCAACCAAAAAAACAAAAAACAAACAAAAAACCAAAAAAAAAAAAAAAGTTCTCAGTGCTTCGTCGGAATCCGCTTTGATCACCAGGTGAATGACGCATTCTTCACCCAACCGTCAGTATTTCAGTAGTAAATGTACTTTGATTTTAACGACCTCATTTAAACAGCTGAACTTTTGAGTTATGTACGTTTTTATGTTGAGCTGCTCTGCTTCACGATGCGCCGTCGGCTTTTGTGAATCCAGGAAAATAAATGCAAACAAGTGCGCCAAAGTTGAGTTAGATTGTCGCATCCGGTCGGTTGAAGCTTCTGAATTATCAGGAGCGCCGCCGCCGCTGCCCCGCCTCCGACCCCGTCACACCAAGCCCCGCCCGCGCCGCGCCCATCCACTCGCACGCTCACGTTTAATAACCATCGAGCCCGAAACTGCATCCTGCGGTTCACCAAGATCCAAATGACGGCGCGAACAAAGCGCAACCAAGTGAGAGTTTGCCGAGCCGAGGGCTTCCCGAGGGAACGCCGAGGCTTCAAAAGGAAACGCCGAGCGGGCGCCAGGACGCCAGCCAACAAACGGAGGCGTGCCGCTCCCCCGCCGCGTTCTTTTTTTACCCAGCGATTTTTAAACACTTTCACAAATGGAAAGCTAAGAATAGTCTGCAAAATGACTCTAAACTGCTGCGTAGGAACAGCCGGGGGCAGAGGGAGGTCCTCACGAGGAGACTCCGCCCCCGGCTGTTCATGACAGAAGCTCCTCCCACGTGCACGTCGACGCTAAAACGCAACTTGGAAGTATCCAGATTACCAGCTTGTTCATGCCGGTTCTCCCACTTCCCGTTTCACGTCCTCGGCAGCAGACGACAAACTGGGAGGGGCCGGGGAGGAGGGAACCACGCCGCCAGCCGCCGTGATCCCACGCTAACGCTAACGCTCAGCTATGATACTTGAGCAGCGGAGGAGGCGGGACACAGAAGTTAGCATAGCACAAACCGCCATCCAGAGCTTCAGCGGAACTGCATGTTCCTCGTTCCTTCACAGCTGCGCGACCCATGAGCCTCGGCTGCCGTTGCCATGGAGCTCCCGGCGCCACGTCCGCTCCAAAAGTCCAGACGCGTTCACGGCTAGAGGTCGTTGAAGCTCCGCCTCTAACTCAAAAAAAACAAACGCCAATTGCCCCCCCCCCTCCATTTTAAAAACCAAAATATCTGTCGAGTGCAATTAATCAGCTCCTGAGACCGTCGCCTCGGTAACGCATCAGATGACACCCCTACCCCACCAGAAGCTTTGTCCCGTTTCCAGGCGGATGGGCAGTTTTTACGTGTGCGGGAAGCTTGGCTGCGTAACCAGGCAACCAAACCCGTCAGCGCGTTCATTCCCGGTGAGCGGCGGAGGGGCTCGCTCGCGTCAGAGCGGCTCGTCCTCTGACCGCACGGCCTCGGCGGAACCCGGTAGAAGCACAACGCGCCGCCCGAGTAGCTGCAATATTTTCTACAATCTCAGCAATAGCCAGGGAACGGCCGGGGGAGGTTTATGACCGGGCTCCTGGGAGCGAGCCCCGCCCGCAGCTCCGCCCACTCGGCTGTGATGATGTCACGTGTTTTGTCGGTGCCGCTGCGGATGAATGTAAACGTGTTCTTGCCCCCCTGCCCCCCAACCCCACTGCCCTTGTAAAAAAAAAAATGCCGCTTCTTGCCGCTTCCTGAACGTCGCAGCTGGTTCAGATATTTACTCACAGACCTAATGTTTAATAAAAGTTATGAAGACCACGCCGGAGTCTGCCGTCTCTTTGACTTCTAAAGTTCTTAAAAGTTCCTTCAAATTATTATTTTTATTTATTTATTTTGCCGCTGGGAGTATTAAAACACGTGCGTGCAAGCTAAGGAAAAAAATTCTATCAGTACAACAAGAAATAAACCAAACACACCGATCAGCCATAACATTACGACCACCACATGTCCACCAGAGTAGAATACAACAGCCCTGCAGTCAGTTCTCCCTTCAGGAGTTTTATGTTGGCTTTTACTGAATGTGTTTGAGAGGTGTTGACACGTTGCATCATTTAAGGATGAGAATTGATTGCTGTTGGCGTCACTCTGTTTGGTAAACATGCAGTGGTCATCATGTTGTGCTCGGCGTGTGCGTGTGTGTGTAAGCATGCAAACAAAATTCTTTTAAGCAAAACTAGAAATGAAGCATGTTTTTTAATGTTTAATTTCAACCACAAGTATTACATGACAAACAGGCGGCCCCGGCGTCCTGTGTGACATCACAGCGGCGCTCATGTCATAAAGGGGCGTCTGCCCTTTGATGGCTTGAATGAGAGTCGCCTTTCATCGCCGCGGCGTGTTTGTCCACCGCTCTCGGCTCGGCGGGCGCACAAATCGAGACGCGCGTCGCTCCGGATGTGGATTTGTCGGCTGAAGCTGGCGGAGGGAGGAGAAATGTCCAAAGCGAACGCCGCCTTCATGGAGCTCCACATCAGCGACTACGTGAAAGAATGGCGGATGGATGTGGTGAAAAAAATAGGCCTCGCCAAGGTCAACCTCCACTTCGGCCACCCGAGCGAGCGGGCCTACCACAAAGCCCAGATCGCCATCATGATGGCCGTCCTCGACCGGCTGGAGGGGCGGCCGGTGGCGGCGGCGGCGGATGCCCGCGGCCGGCTGGACGCCAAGGCGGAGATCTGCAAGCTCAGGCAAATGCTGCAGACGTCGGAGAGGAAGCAGGCGGAGAACGCCGCCAGGCTGCACGCCTGCAACAAGATCATCGAGGACCTCAAACTGGAGCTCGACAGGGCGAGGAACAAGCAGAAGCCGCCGCCGCCGCCAGAACCCGAGCAGGGCGTGCGGGGCGCCCGCGGCGCCCGCCGCCACCTGAGGGACGCTCGCTTCAAGTTTGCCTCCACGCAGAAGGCGGAGAGCCGCGACCTCAGACCCAAGCAGGACCAGGCCAAGACGCGGACTCGGCCCCAAGAGGAGCCCGGCGCCCCGGAGGGGGAGGAGCTGCCGAGCGCCGCCGCGGATCTCCGGAGGCGGCAGAAGACGCAGGGGGAAGCAAAGCGGGACGCGGCGGCGCCGGTGTCCTGCGGCACGCAGACGGACGCCGCCGAGGCGCTCTGCCGCAACTGCAGCCAGTTGCAGGAGGTCCTGGTGGGCTCGGCCAATGAGGCGTGGGAGAAGCAGCGGCGGGACGTTCACGCGCTCCTGGATGCCTTGAAGCGGGCGGAGCAGCAGCTGGAGGAGGAGGAGCAGCTGGAGGAGGAGGAGCAGCCGGAGGAAGAGGGGGAGCAGCTGGAGGAGGAGGAGCAGCACCGGCAGTCGGCCATGTTGTTGCACGGCGCGGGGGAGGAGCCCAAGAGGAGGCGGGGCCAGAGGAGGAGCTGGCTTTCGCGGCTGTTCACGCCGATCGCATGAAGCCTGAGGGGCAGCGCCGGCTTTTTTTTTTTCCCCCGCCAGTGACAGCAAAGCGATTCCCACTGGACATTAATGATTAAAATCATTTCACTTTAAGAGCCTTGTTTTTTTTTTGTTTTTTTTTTTTTGTTTTTCCACCGTTCAAAATATCCAGAACATCACAACTGCAGAACGGCGGAGGCTTTTTTCCCCATCAGTGTGTGTGCGTGCGTGTGTGTGTGTGTGTGTCTGTCTAATGAGTCGAGCTCGGTGAACCGCATCCATGGAGAACCACTTACATACTGTGTGTATATTTAAACGATGTCTACTCGCGCGCCGGGCGACAAACATGGCCGCCGCTGCTTCTTCACAACTCAAAAAAAAAAAAAAAACGAGTCTTTTCGAGTGATTTAATCACTTCAGCAGTTGACGGTTGTTTCTTAAAACACAAATCTGCCGTCAGATGCGACGTTGCTGCAGATGTTTTCATTCCCGGGGGGTAAACCCCGCCCCCCCCCGTGGGGGCGTTGTGTCCTCGCGGCGGAACATTGTCATTTTTATACAGTATGCGGAATCACAGTCTTAGAAGTCTGATTGAAAAAGAAAACGTGAGGAGCGGTGAGGTGGAGGCTGAGCGGCGGAGAGGGCGGAGCCGCTCCGGCGGCTCAGTTCGGGTCCTCGAACTCTGCAGTCATCTGGAAGACAGGAGAGGAGAACGGCCGCGGTCACAAACGGGTTCTAGCGCTCGCGCGGAGACACATGCAGAGAGCAGGCAGGGGGGGGGGGCCGGGGGGGGGGGCTTGAGGAGACGCACATTCCGACGTGTGCGGGGAGCTTTGCCGTGCGACATGCAGTTGTGTTTTAACCCGCCAGCTTTCCACGTGTGCACACAGGCGTCGGTGTCATGCAAAAAAAAAAAAAACATTCAGACACACAAACTGCCGGCGAAAGGGGGGAAAATAAAATGAGGTGGAGGCCGCATCTACCTCTGAGTCAAACTCCTCAAATCCAAGTAGATTGTTGGCCTGAAAGCAGAGTAGAAGAGGAAGAGGAAGATGGGGGGGGGGGGGGACAGATTACGGGCGGGGAAACACACACCCGACGCGCCAGAAACGCCAGACGAACGCCGGGCTTTTATTTTGAAAGAGGACAAATCATGAAGATCATCCGTATCAATGGCGGCAGGCAGACTCGGGCGGCGCGCGTTCACGTCCACGCGGCGGCGTCTCCTGCTACTTGTTGGCCTTAAGCTGTGTGTGTGTGTGTGTGTGTGTGTTCGTGTTCGTGTGTGTGTGTGTGCGCGCGCGATGATCACAAGCGACCAAATGTGGGCAAACTGTTCAAAGATTTTACAAATCATCACTCCAGTCTCTGATTCGGCGTCCTCGCTGCCACTCACGGCGCCGCGTCGAGAACGCCGGGTTCTCGCCTGCTCGGGTTCTCGCCTGCTCGGGTTCGCGCCATCGACGACGCGCGAGAGCCCCGACGAGTGCTTTCAAGAATCCAGGCTGGATTTCAAACCAGAAAAGTGAGGGGGCGGGGCCAGTGGGAGGGCCGTTAAAGTGGGGCTGGCCCGCCCCCCTGTGGCCGGAGCCTTGCAGGGGCGACTCACCATGGCGTCGATGTCCCTGGGACTGACGTACTGCTCCAGCGCCTTGTAGTCGTCTGGAGACATGGGCATCATGTTGTCCTGCAGCCTGGACGGATGCCTGGACACATCAAGGCCGGCGCCGGCGTTACATGGACGCGTCCGTGTGTGTGTGTGCGCGCACGTGTGTGTGTGTGTGTGTGTGTGCGGCTTACACTTCCGACACGGAGATGAGCTCCGTCTTCATGTAGCCGTGCTTCTCCACGTTCTCCACGTCCATGGGCTCCGGCGCTGAAGGTGAAGTTTGACAGCGAGGTGAGAAACGGAGGGAAGAAAAAAAGCTCTGGGGTCAAAGGGGGCGGAGCCACTTACTCTCCGACGGTTTGGGGTAGTACTTCCCGAAGGCCTTGTCTTTGGGGATGCTGGGGTACAGGAAGCGGAGCGGGTTCTCCGGGATGTTCTCCGCCGCCATCACCTTGTAGGTGCGGATGATGTCGGGCAGCGAGACGGCGCTCAGCTCCTTCTTGGTGTACGGTTCCACCGAGTGGAAGAGCGGCTTGTCTGGATGGAGACATGAAGAACGTGAAGAACGTCCTCTGTGGAGTCGGGCCTCGCTGAGTCAGTATCAACACACACACACGCACACACACACACACAGAAGCAAATGCGGATTCTTCCACCGCTGAAGTTGCTCCCGTTTGATTAAAAACGAGTTCTGAGCTTGTGACGTAAATGTGAAACTATGTTTGTGGCGTTTTTATAGATTTACAAACTCAGTCGGAGCCGATCGCCAATATTCACTGATGCCGTCAATGGACGGACAAGAAATGGGGAAAAATCCCATTCGCTGGTCTACGTTCCCTGGTTTACGTTCCCTGGTCTACAGTCCCTGGTTTACGTTCCCTGGTCTACAGTCCCTGGTTTTTATTCCCTGGTCTACGTTCCCAGGTATATGCTCCCTGGTCAACATTCCCTGGTTTACGTTCCCTGGTCTACAGTCCCTGGTTTACGTTCCCTGGTCTACAGTCCCTGGTTTTTATTCCCTGGTCTACGTTCCCAGGTATATGCTCCCTGGTCTACGTTCCAAAGTCTCCATCCTGAACAGGAGCCGTCTGCTCACCGTGCATGTCGTGCTCGATCCAGGTGAAGGTGATGGCGCCCTCCCTGCTGCTCTCGCTGAACCTGAGCAGGAACGTTCCCGGACACTTGTCGGTCAGCAGAGCCTTCTCCCGCTCCTTGCTGATGAAGCCCATGATGGACCTGTGCATGGAGGGAGAAGCAGCCCACGTTCAGCTCCAGGCTCCTCCTCATATTCCTCCTCATCTTCCTCCTCCTCCTTCTCATGTTCCTCCTCCTCCTCTTCCTCCTCCTCCTCTCAGGCTCTGAGACTCACCCATCGTTCCAGAGGGAGAGCAGGTGCCTCTTGATCAGATCCAGGATGCCTTCGATCCACAACCAGAAGGGGAACGCTTTCTCGTTGGCACTTTGCTGCTGGACAGAAGCAGATGGGCTCTATTGGCGATGGACATTGTGCTCATTTAAAACGCCGACAGAAGAGGAAGACGAGGGAGGACGTGGAGAAGAAAGGACCGGCGCTGTGTGACACCACGTTTCACATAAATGGCATCGGCAGGTCAGCGGGAGAGGGAGGTTCCCCTCGAGCCTGCGGAGGAACTGCTGCTCACCTTGCAGAACTTGGTCCAGGGGATGAGGCCCTCGGGGCTCCTCTGGGCTTTGGCTCCTGCACAGAATCACAGTCGGGGCTCAGTTCACACCTGTTTCGCTTTTATTTATTTTTGTCTATTTCTGCATAAAAGTGTTTTGGAAACATGATCAGGTTTTTTTTTTTTTTTTTTTAAATGAGTCCCCGCTGACCTTTGAACCCTCACAGACTTAACGAGGTAACTCTATGAGTGAGGGAGGCTGCAGGGCTGCGTGTTACCATGACAACGCTCCCGCATGGGAGTTCAGAATGACGAGTTCGGGGCTTGTCATGGGGGTTATGAATTTATGGAATCATCCACCTCGCGTATTTCAGACATCATGTTCCTCAGCGCATAAGCGTCATGTTCTTGTCTCAGCAGTTCTACTGGGTTCTCTTTAACGGCTTTTATGTAGAAATAGAGACAAATTCCAGCGCAGCATTCGTGAACGCTAACGGTTTCCCGAATGCTCTGGTTTTGGTTCTGGTTGTTCCTCGATGTTTCTTTGGGTTTTTTTGATCTCAGGGGTGTGAGGTGTGTGTGTGTGTGTGTGTGTGTGTGGTTCCGCTGGCGTGGCGGTTCTGACCCAGCAGCTTGTCCGCCAGCATGTTGAGCTGCTCCTGGTTCAGGCCTCGCTTGGTGACGGAGGAGAACTGCCAGCTGAGAACCTCGGAGAGCTGAGACCACTTGGCCGCCGGCGGAGACAAGAAGAACTTGAGGTTCTGTGGAGGAAGAACAGCGTTGAGAGCGGCGCCGCGGCCCGGACCTCCCGGCCAAAACACACACACACACACACACACACACACACACACACACACACACACACACACACACACACACACACACACACACACACAGAGTCACCATCAAATACGGCAGACGCCAGCTGTGACAGAACGCTTCTAATCTAGGAAGGTACCCACGTGAGGCCGACGCCTAGTCACTCACAATAGAAAAGGATATGAAACAAGGGCCTACTTGTTGTCATGGCGACAAAGAACCACACCCGCTCGTCACAATAGGTGGACAATTCCAACAGGATGAGGTCAGGGAAGGTCCCGCCTCCGTCCAGCGGCGCGTCTTCCCTCCGGCGTAAACTTATCAACTTTGACGACGAGTCAATGCCAGCTGTGCCGCTGAATGTTGCCATGGTTACGGGACAGGGACTTGCATGTTTTAACACCTGGCCGCCAGCCAATCAGATCAGTGTCTTTTCAGGACTGCAGTATCGCAAGTCTGGAGGACGCACGCAGGAACGCCGCGCGGAGCAAGGCATTGTGGGTGTGTGGCGCCATCGTTTCTCTCTGGTATCCGTCATGAAATTCAGGTCCGACAGCCCTGGATTCTCGGTTACTAAGGTAACAAGTCCCGCCCCATCCAACGCATGATAGGCTGGCTGAGATGCAGCAACAGTCACGACCGCAGGGAAAAGCCGCCCCCCCCCCCCGGCCCACCCGGGCTGCCGCGGGAAACCACGGCCGGCACGCCACACAGACGCAGGCCCACAGACGGTGACGGTGTGTGTGTGTGTGTGTTCGTGTGTGATTGGCCGGTGACGTCGGCGTCTGATCCAAACAGGGTCCTGTCTCCATGTGGGCGTGCTCACCTTGGGCTCGGTGGTCAGCATGTTGTACCAGAGGATGGAGGCCCAGCCGTTGGGCAGCTGGCACACGTTGGAGATGACCACCACCGGCAGGGACGTGGCCTACGGCGGCGGCGGCGACGAGAGACGTACAACGTTACAACACTCACCAACACACTCGCTCAACATCTCACTGTCATATCAAGTCATACTGACGACCCCAAAATACTACATAGTATCACATAAACACTCGTAAATAATCATCATATCACT
Source organism: Dactylopterus volitans (assembly GCA_901007715.1). Classification (NCBI taxonomy): domain Eukaryota; kingdom Metazoa; phylum Chordata; class Actinopteri; order Syngnathiformes; family Dactylopteridae; genus Dactylopterus; species Dactylopterus volitans. The sequence continues at coordinate 18,666 of CAAKHG010025785.1, read as the reverse complement.
GTATCACTTTACAGTATTTGAAAATTGTATATGACAAGTATGTATGCGTCTGTAGGTCCGTGTAGTACATATTTCCCGTATTTAGATTTATATACAGCATATGAAAGTAGGTGTGAAGTATTTATGATATACTAAATGTGCAGTATTCAAAGTATGGTACTTGCACCGGTGTCACAAACTACAGTCCCAATAACAATCATTCACACATGTCAACACCTCTCTCACACGCATTCAATTATAGTTCAACATAAAACACTGCCTGTGTGTGTGTGTGTGT
>CAAKHG010025785.1:5049-18254 GCA_901007715.1 Dactylopterus volitans | reverse complement strand
TCTCACCTCCAGCTTGATGTTGAGTCCCGACTGGTTGAGCTGCAGCTCCGACTCGAAGCTGAGCGAGTGAAGCTCCTCGGTGACGATCAGAGGACCCTGAACGCACGCACACACGCACGCACGCACGCACACACACACACACACACACACACACACACACACACGGTCCTTAAAATTTGAGGGCTAATCTGCTTAGAATCTTAATCTAATTGAGACGCTACCGCTGCATTTTAAGTCAGCGTCTTGTGTTGATAACGTCACTGTCGTGGCCGCGTCAGCTGTCAGAGCATTGAGGGACGATTTTGAGGATTCTGGCCAGCAGATACCAGAGAAGGAAGCTTTGGTTCCTCCTCTGGTCGCCAGTCATGGTTCACAGTCTGAAGGCCAAAGGGCCGCTCTCATTCTCCGAAGATGAAACATCATCTTTAAGTGGCTGCAGCATGGCCGCGATCATGAGAGCACTCGCTCAGTTATTTTTGCTGAGTTTAACACGTGAAAAGATTTAAAAACCGTTTGTCAGATGGTGTTTTAAATGACTCTCGTAACAGGAGCCCCCGAGTCCTGTGTCCCAATCTCGACCACCAGATGGCGCCACAGTAAAAGTAATTCCACACAACTGAAACACACTGGCGGCCCCCAGATTGAATTTCCTCTTTTGTGTTTCAGTAGAAAGTGTCACGCATATGTGTGTGTGTGTGCGCGCGTGTGTGTGTTACTCTCTTTATTTCACCACTTTAGCCACTAAGGTAGCTGAAACAGTATTTTAATGAGGATCAGGCATGAACAATCAGAGTGAAATGTGAGTTTTGCTGAAGATTTGTGGGGTTTTTTGGTTTTTTTTTTAAAAGTCAATCCAGAAAAAAGAGGCTGTAGATATTGGCCCACAGTGTTTTTCCCATGAAAAAAAAAATTATATATATATATATATATATATATATATATATATATATATATATAATGTATCTTTTTGTAAAACTGGCTCTTACCTCATTTGTCCGGTTCCCTGCAACTTTCTGCTCTTTCAGTTGCTGCGTGGGGAAAAAAAGTGACCAAAATAAATAAGAACTTTCTCCCAAACGTCCTCTCATCCTCTCAACGACGCTCTCATCATCATCGTCATCATCATCATCGTCATCATTTACCAGATGCCTGAACTCTGCCGCCAGGCTGCCGTTCGACTCCTCCATGTTCATCACTTTGGTGTTTGTTCCCAAAATGTTGAACTTCCGGAAGCTGCCGAGAGAGAGACGCCGATCACTCTCGGTGGCATTTGACCCCTCAAATAATTCTCACGGGCCGAGGTCGTGTTTTCCTACCACGAGAGAGCATCACTTTTTCGAGACTTACTTGAGGGCTCTCGCTCAGATACGCGTAAACGGTTTAGGAGACGTACCCTTTCTTTTCCGTGACGTCCCTGCGGAAAGGAGGAGGCAGTTAGCTTCGCTCGGACACGTGAACAGCGAACAGCGAAGGTGCCGCGCGTGACGGACCCGCTTACTTGTCAAAGAAAACCTTGACTTTGAGCTGGTAGTTCAACTCCTGCAGCTTCACCAGGAACCTGAGCAGACACGAGAGCAGATGCTGAGACGGGAAGTGGAGCAAGGCGAGGTCTGGAAGAGCTGACGGCAAAACGGTTAGACACGTGCGCGAGGCTTCGCAGGTCACGCAAATCCCATGAAGCAACGCCCGCAAACGGGAACGGGCGAGGGAGCGAGTCGGGAATCGTGGCGCCGCCGTCAGAGAGCGCGCCGGGTTCCTCTCAGGGGAGGCGGCGCTGCATTTTGAAAGGGGGGCCTGGACTTTGCACTCTGCGGATTTCGCGGCGCAAAACGTCAGCGCGTGACCTCAAGCGCCCCCGCTGCGGTTTTCCTGCCTGACGCCGCTCAGGCGTCCGCAGAGGTCGACTCATTTCTCTCGCTTCGCTTCTCCAGGAGCGCAAACGGATGCAAACGTTCTGAGTCAGATCCCCTTCGAATGCTTTAATGTAGGTCAGGGTTGCGGTTTTCGGAGCACGGCGAAACCGCCTTTGCCCTCGTTTCCAGTCGATGTTTGAGCGTAAAGAGTGTTTGGCCGAGAGCCCTGCAGGTTCTTACCGGAGCTTTACGGTGAACTGGACGCCCGTCTTCAGCACCAGGGGTCTCTGTGGGTGGGTGGGCATGCAGGGCTGCCTCTCCACAACCAGGGAGCTGCCCACACAGGACGTGGGTTAAAAAAAAAACGGACTAATTGTGCAGAAAGTCGGCAATACACGACCAGCAAACCGCTCCGTACTTGGAGAGGAGGTTCTTGAGGAGCTCCAGCGCTCGGGACTCCAGGCCGGCCTTCTTCTGCGTGATGGGGTCGCTGTCGTAGGTGAACTTCTGCTCCAGCTCCTGCAGCTTCTTCAGGTGCTGGCGGACCTGCTGGAGGCTCTCAGCGACCGCCGTGAACCTGCCGGGGAGCGGAGGGGGGGAGGGGTGGGTTTGTTTTTTAGAGGCTAATTCGTGCGCCTGTTGTTGCACAACAGTTAAAAAAAACGTTTCTTCCAGTCCGTGTGCGCCTTTGCGCGAGGTTCCGGCGGAGGTCCTCACCAGTTCTGCAGCTGGTCCATGCAGGCGTTGGGCAGCCCGCCGATGCAGGCGATCTGCTGCCGCTGCTTCCACTCGGGCAGCTCCTCGGAGATGAGGTTGGACAGCAGGGCCTGGGTGACGTTGAGCAGGTCCGTCAGCTGGATCACCACGTCCTGGCGAGCAGAGCAGAGACCGGAATTTTTAGCCCCGGAAGTTAAAGCCGCAACCCCCCCCCCCCGCGGGGAGGTTGTCACGTGACGGCGCGCTGGCAGTTGCTGGCAGTTGAGGGAGATGTCAAACCAGTCCACAGCTGCCAGACTGCAGGTGTGCAGAGCAGGAGGTGGATATGCAGAAAAATATGGAGGCCACATTCCCATCATCGACAGCCTCGGCCTCTCGGCTTTCTTTCATCGCATGTAATATTAATTTAATGTCAGCGGCTGGTCGCCGCTTTCTTATATTAATGTTAATGTTGCTTTATTTCTTTTTGATATATTTGTTGCTATTAGTTCATATTGTTTTAATTGCATTTTTTGAGCTGTGGGTTCACGACAATGGCGAAGTTGTCTTTTTTTTTTATATATATATTTTTTCACACATATATATCCTGTATATATATATAATGACTAAACAACAGAGCAGTATCATGACAATGACAAAAATATTAGAGTTCATATTCATTATTATTATTATAGTGTAAAAAAGAGTTTTCCGATTTTTTGATTTAATTATCCGAGCAGAGAAACATTTTCAAAACATAATTTAATTTCCTCTTTGAAAAGTTATTTGCCCAAACTATTCAGACGCGTCAATAAACGAGGCGGCGTGAACGTCGGCGTCGGCGGCGCTGGGTCGCGGCCTCACCTGTCGCTTGGCCTTCAGGTCCAGGCACATCCTCCCGATCAGCATCTTCTCCTTCTCCACCTCCTTTGGCGTCATGCCGTTCATTTCGTTCTCTGCGGAAACAAAAAAAAACAAAAAAAAAACACGATTGAGACCTGTGAGCCGTCGTTTCTTGGAGACGAAACTTGATGCAAACGCACGCGAAAAGCGTCCGACGCGGCTCGGAAGTTCTCACCTCTGTTCTTCAGCGTGTTGAATTTGAAGTCGTATTCATCCTGCAGGTCCTCGAGGTTTTTGATGTTCTGATCCGCCGCCTGAGGAGAAGCAGATTTGAAGCCGTGAGTGCGCCGGACGCCTCCGAGAGCACGAAAAAAACCCCCAGATCCGCCGCTCGCCAGTTCCTCCCGCGTCACCTGCACTCTGTCTTTCATCTCCTTGACCTTCTTGTCCAGCCGCTGCTTCTCCACCACCATGGCCGACACCGCGCCCGCGCCGTCCTGCTGCACCGGCAAATCACAGAACACGGTTCCTGCGGTTATTCGCCAGCAATCACGAGCCATTTAAAGGGGATGTGACGCGGCTAAAGGAGCAAGGAACCGTGCGGGATATTTCAGCGTTAAAATGTCGTCTGGAAAGAAAGAGCTTGACCTTTGACCCTCTAGGCAGTTCATCCTTGAGTCCAAGTGGAATTTTTTTTTCTCCCACCAAATTTGATGAAAATCCCCCGCAGCCTTTCCTGAACGAGACTGGGACACACGCGACGCCACAGTGACCTTGACCTTTGCCCCCTGACAATCAAAACCGAATCAGTTCATCCATTTACATTTGTGCCAAATCTAAAAATAATAATAATAAAAAAAACCTCTGGCGTTTCCTAGATATCCTCTTCATGAGTAGAGTTGACCTTTGACCTTTTACGTACAAAAATGTCGTCATTTTAGACATTAGTGTGAGGTTGTGATCCTAAGCCGCGGATGCATATGGAGAGTTTTGACCGCAGTGACCTTTGACCACCAAACCCGAATGGCTTCATCCTCGAGCCCGAGTTGAGGTTCCTGCCAAAATTTGTGGAGACTTTCCGGCCTGAGACGACGACGACGACATCTACGAGGGTTATGACGGGCGGGTTGTAACCCACGGCAACAAAAGGATGCTCCCAGAGTTACTGGCGTGACCACACAGCGTCGCACTTTACTCTTTCTCTGAGGACCAGTCTGACAGCTTCTGCAGAGGTCATCTCGCCGGCCCCTCTGAAGAACATCCGGTTTAGAAGCCGATGTCTCAGAGAATCACCCCCCTGGTTCTGGAGGAACAGAACCGTCAGGGGTTTCAGCGGGGGGGGGGGGCTGTTCTTGTGGTTTTACCTCGGTGCTCTTTGCGCTGGCCAGGATCTTCTGCTCCTCCTTCAGGTTTCTGGAAATGATCATGGCCATATAAACGGGCTCTTCCTGAAATCGGTCCTGCAAAAACAAAACGGATTGACTGGACCTCTTTGGACGCGGCGGCGGACTTCCAGCGAGAGGTCGTCCACGCGACCTTCCCAGCGGAACGCCAGGTCGCGCGAGAACTCAGGTCTGACCTGCAGGTTCCTCTTGATCTTGCGGATGTTGTGCTGCAGCAGGAAGTTGTTCTCCAGGGCGAAGCGGCTGTGCTGGTCGTCCAGCTGAGCCAGCAGGTCGTGGAAGCGTACGGTGGCCAGCGAGTCCTGACTCGCCACCGTGTCCCTGAGGAGGCCCAGACCCAGGAAAAGAAAGAGGCGCTTTTTATTGTTGATCATCCAACAAGTGATTAGCTTTTGCTGGATGTGGTTTCATGCTGAATAAACGCCAGTCGCCTCACCAGTCGATGCTCTCGATCCACTTGCTCAGGTACTGCCGGATGTCCATGGGGAAGGAGTCGTCATACAGCTGGTCCACCTGCTCCAGGTACTTGGAGTCCAGCATCTGAAGCTGGCACCACTGAGCCATCTTCTGCTGAGCGACATCATCATCATCATCATCATCATCATCATCATCACCGCAGGTCGGAACTTAAAAAAAAAAACTGGCGTGACGGTGGATTTCCGGAGCGAGAGGCGGCGCGCTGGCGTTTTTTTAATGCAAAAACACCACATCTGCTGCACAGATTCGCTCAGCATGAGTCTGACGTCGCGTTGACTGACGGCCATCTCGCGGCTGATCAATCCTCCAATCACCACGTCATTAGAATGTCATTTGCCGTGTCCGGTAATCTCACTTAGGAATTAAATCCCTGGTCTGCAAACGTTCCCGCCGTCCCCGGGCGTAACTGTGCCGCGCCCCGTCCTCGTTAGCAGACCCGCGCCGGCACGCTTGCGAAACCCTGAAAACGTCCGGCGGCGGCGGCGGCGGCGGCGGCGGCGGCGGCGGCGGCGGCGGCGGCGCCGCCCGTCTGCCGACTCCCAGCCGCGACTGTTAGCACATCTCTCGCTCGCCGTGACTTTGCTCTTCCTCCTCTCGTCATCGTTCCGCCGCTGCAGCATCCTGCCGCAATTTACAATCAGACCGCCTCCTCGGCAACTCAGGAAACCTCAAACTGCTGAATCAATAGTTATTATGTTGCTAGTTGACCTTTGACCCCCCCCACCCACCACCACCATTGCCCCAGAAAGGAAGGGTATTGCATTATTAACACAGGAAAATATGCTAGAAGCCCCTGAGGAGCAGCCCCTCACTGACACACCTTTTTAACCCCGTCGATGGTGTTCTAGCCCACACGGGCTCGGAGAGCTTGTGTCATATCCAGGTTCCCATTTCATCCCAGAGGAGTCCTCCCCCGGGACCCCTCTGACCTCCCTAGAACCCCTCTCACCTCCGTAGAACCCCTCTCACCTCCCTGGAACCCCTCTCACCTCCCTGGAACCCCTCTGACCTCCCTAGAACCCCTCTCACCTCCCTAGAACCCCCCCCCCCCGGCGTGTCAGTTACAATAAATGTCCGCTGCTTCGGGCTTCGCGAGCGCCACCCAGGAAATCTTACGTTTTTGTTTTGTTTTTTTTAACGATTTTATTTAAAACAACAACGACGTCACCCTTTGCCAGGTTATGGAACATACTTTGCCACTTTGCCCAAACGTTCACGCATCGCCGGAGGTTTGAGGCTCAAGTTGCACTCGCCTCTTATTACGCATTAATTGAAGCTTCCACGTTCGTTCCCGCCTAACGTCTCGCTGAGCTGGCGCGGCTGCCTGGCCGCCATTAAATGAGCCTCTAAAACTCACCTTCTAGTCCGGCGGAACGACAGCAAACTTGCAGAGGCGAACAGTTTCGCACCAGATATTTCCGAGTTTTGAGCAGCGAGTCCGCCAGGCAGCTCCTCAGCCTACTCACAGGAAGGTCCTGGGTCAGGCGAGCCAATCAGCGCTGAGCGTAGGTGACGTTCGCCCGCCCTTCGCTTATAGCAGCCAATCACGACCCGGGAAAGCCGCTGTTCCGTCATTTAGCTAGCTCGCCCATAAAAACAATGGCACGCAGGGAGGTTTTCTCCTTTCAGCTCTCTCGTACGGGTGAAAGAGAAAGAGCGGACCTGTAGTACACATTTATCGACTTAAATCGTGCTAATCGATGTGTTGACATCGTCCTCAAACTATTTAAGGAGCAGACATTGCAGGGGGCGCGAGGGCGGGGAGCGAGCGGGAGGAACAGCGTCCAGAAGTCACGTGTTTTCAGAGAAAGAGAAAGTAAGAAGTCCTGAAACTGAAACTTACAGCAGAAAGGTCTTTGCCCTCTTTACGCCAAACTGGTGCGATTTCCAAGTAAACTAATGTTTCCTGTTGTGTGTCACATCCTACATGAAAATGATTCTTGGTTTTGTCAACCAAAGTTCGCTGAATGACATTTAAATCAAAAGGAACAGGCATCTTTTAATGAGGCGCGTCGCCTTTGACCCCATAACAATGTTGATAAAATGGTAGTAGAGTAAAAACGCCCTCGTGTGTGGTCTTATAAGCCCTTCGTACACAGATTTTACTGAATTAATTAATATGTGATGGCTTTAACACTGATGCATCATGAAATTAATCTGCGCCGTCGGTGAGATGATCTGGACTTTCTCTTTGTATTTCTATTTTCTGTCAAATATCGACCATCCCGCCGTGAAGCCTTTTGCTGCCCTAAAATGCCGTTTTATTTTTGCAGGTTCACCAGCCAGACGGGACGGAATCAGCGGTGCAGGAACTCCGGATGAATGCCGTCAGGAACGTTGAGACGTCAGGAACGGTTTGAGGAACACAGCAGCCAGTTCGCGGTGTTGACTCGGCCTGCGGGTTCCCCAGATCCCGATCCACGGAGGCTCCACCTCACAACCCGCAGGACTTAAGGGATCCGCCGCTGGTGCCGCAGGGGGGACCTGCACAATCCCAGGTGGGTGGTCACCGTGTTACGGCCGGTTGGTGCAGGCGACCCGACACAGTGGCCCTCCTGCTGCTGCTGCTGGACCTGCAGCACAGGCTCGAGGTGCGCGCGGTCATGGCTGCTGCCGCCGCCGCGCCTGCATTCAGCAGGAGTCGGGTTTTGTTTGTTTTTTTGAGAGGTGACGCGTGTGACAGCAGCAACGCTCGTAACCACGGCGGTTTGAACTGAAGGAATGAGGAAAAAAAGGAGGCCGCCTGGTTTGAGGCTCCCCGGCCGAGGTGCTTGTGCGTCGTGCTCGTGATGAGGGATCTTTGCGCCGATGCGGGGCCTCCCGGGGCCTCCCGGGGCCTCCCGGGGCCTCCCGGGCCGCCCGCTCTCCAGGATCGGAGCCGCAGTTTTGCCCTGTTTGGCCTTGATCTTGCTCTCCATCTGCTGCCCGAACGTTTGCGCTGCTGTGACGCCTTTGGTGAGGTGGCGCGGCCTCTCGGCGCCGCCGAAAAATATGCAAACAAATCAAATCCAAAGCCTTTTATTTTGCTCACAGAACCGGGTAATGACAGTGCTATTAGTCCACATATATTCCTCCACATACAAATGCCCTTCGCGTTTGCATGCATGACGATATTAGAGCACATTTAACTCATGTCGACGTGTACAAACATCTGAGACCGACGGTGTATTTTGGCGCCTCCAAGTGGTGATGAACTTTTTGATGCTTTTGATGCAGAATTCCGGCGTGAATCTGAGCAACATGAAGCAAAAAAAAGGGGGGGTGGGGTGTATTTCTTCATCTAAATCTAATTTCTGGAATAGAAATGAAAACAGGGGAAGGAAGTGTTTGGTTTACGTGATCATAATCCACAGATTTATTACCTCCACGACTGTCTGTCAGTCAGACTTCTAGCAGATTCTTCTAGTTTCTCTCACCCCTGTGACATGTCCACACACATATTTACACACTCACATTTACAGCCATCTCTTCTCTAGAGACAAAACACCAACAATAGACTTTCTGCTTGCATCTCAGTTGTCAGAAAACATACAAAAAAAAAAAAAAAACCCCGTCCCAAATCCCCAAATCAGTCATTTTCATTCAATGTATTTATCCATGCAGTTCAATTATTATTTGAATTTTGAGTCAAGCAGGCAGCTTCTGTCCAACACAAATCCGATCAGTCCCAACAATTTATCCCCCCATCTCATAAACTGTCAATTTGCTGACACAATGAAAAAAAGGTAGAAATAAGATTGTTAAGATCGATATTTCGCGGCAATGTGACCTTAAAAGAGGGTTCACTGGAGTTCAATACGGCGCCACTCATGGGGAACTGTGCCACTCGTGGACGTTCTGTTCCAACAAAGACATTCAGGTCAGAAAACCCCGTGAAGCACAACAACAGCCAGGACATCTGCACTCTGAACCTCCCTCTGAGAGCTTTTTTTTTTTTTTTCTTTCCCCCTGCTCTTATTTTTCATCCAGTGCCAAACCTCTCTGGACACAATTTCACAATTTCAGGCTATCAAAAATAAATAAAATCATTCGGTATGACTGACAGCCACCAAAACCCAGAGCCGAGTTGCGCTCGGCGCGCAGTTCCTCTTCCGCCCACTAGATGCCGCTTTGGTGGGAACCGCAACGGGACGACAACTCCGCTTCTCTCTCACGTCTACAGAAAACTGTTCTCCACGCCGCTCTACTGTCTCATCTGGAACATTGCTGATCGGCTTCGGACGTTTAAAGCGTCTCACACACACACACACACACACACAAAAACCATCAAACTGGAGTGAACACATCTGCAACCGCCTCCCTTAAACATCCTCGAAAATATTGGTGTCTTTCTGGGCGACGCTCAGCAAGGAGTTTGCAAACAAGCGCAGGGACATGGAGGGGCGGCCATGTGTCAGCTCAGTGTCACTTGGTTCATGTTTTTTTTTTTAACAGAAAGGCACATGGAAGGCGCCCTGCTGGGTTTGTTGTGCTCGAGGCTCAAATCAGGACACGTTTGCATAAGACGGACAACAAGAAGCAGCAGGAGTCTATCCATCTATCCATCTATCCATCTATCTATCTAGCTATCTAGATGGTGCATTTAGAAAGCCAGCTGATTAGCTTCCTTCCACAAACTGTGTCCGAATTTTCCGCGCAGGCCTCCCGGCCCCCCCTCAGGAGCAGCCGCAGTGGTCCACCACCATGGACGGGATCTTCCCGTAGATGATCTGCTCCTTTCGGTTGAAGTAGAGCATGTTGATGGGCGACATCTTGGTGGGCGTGCAGCAGGGCCCCGCCGTGCCCCGCGGGTTGGCCTTGTTGACCAGGTGAGCGTGCGGGTACTGCTGCAGGTGCAGGAACTCGCACTCGCCCGAGCAGTAGTTGGCCCGGTAGCGCTTGGGGGCGATGATCCAGTCCCAGCCGAACTCCTCGAAGTCGACGGTGAGCGGGTAGCGGCAGCAGCGCGTCTCCACCGACTCCTCGTCGCAGTTGAGGCCCGAGTCCCGGCGGGATCTCTTCGGGTTGTCGAGGATCTTCACCTCGATGAACGGTTGCTGGGGAGGAAGCAACAGATTTGTTGGCAGAGCAAGAGGCAAGCAGGAGGTGCGAGCTCACCGACGGCACGGCCGAGTCGTGTGTCATTGCCCGGATGACGTTTGGCATGTTGAAGGGACGCAGGCCAGCCCGCGGGGTTGGTTTTGTCCACTCTGGGCTACCGTAGAATCATGGAGGCGCAACATGGCTGCTAATTGGAGGCGGACCTGCTCCCCGCGTGGCTAATTGTCTTTTATTTGATTTTTGTATTGTGTTGTTTAGGTTTTTTTTCAATTTGTTTTAATATTCACGTGGCTCATCGTCAGCTTACCAGAAACAGAGTTTGTTAGCTGAATGTGATTTGACACAAAAGAGAACATAATTATGAATATAAAGGTCAATATCAGCCATTTGAAGCTCCATAATTCTCATTGGGGAACCCACAGGGTTGAATAATTTCAGAGATGTTCTTAGGCTACAGTTTTGCATTTTTTTGGTAAAATCCTAAGATATATGATTAATATTTTTTCTGATATAGATTTTCAACAAAATCCTGAAAGCAGCCTCTCCTCCTTCACTGACAGACCTTATCACAGCAATATTTGCTATAGTACTCGAGTGCAGAGCGGCGACATCAGACTTTTGTGCTCATGCCAGGTTTGAGTGCATGGCGGCACGCCGGCGTCCAGCCTCTCCGGTGCGTCTGCGGCGTTCCCGGTCCGGGTCTGCAGCGACCCCGGCATTGGCACTCACCAGCCCCTCCTCTCCCGGCTCTGCCGAGGTCACGGCCAGGTCCTCTCCCTTGGCGTCGTAGGCGTTGATCTCGATCCCGTAGTTGCTCTCCGGCTGGCGCAGCCACGCCTGCAGCAGGGACTTGATGTCGATGCTCTGCCAGGAGCCGGCGCCGGCGTCGGCGTCGATCTTGAGCGAGCGGACCCGGACGCGGGTGCTGTTGCCCTCCTTGCTGGGCTTGAGGCGCGAGATCTGCAGGAAGACGGTGGTGACCACGTGGGCCGGCCGCAGGTGGACCCACAGCTGGGCGCTGAGGATGTTCTCCGGCTGGATCTTTGGGCTCAGGCTGAAGAGGCAGTAGGAGGACAGCTCGTCCTGGGGGAAGGGGTTGGCTGCAAGACACCAGCGACGCGGAATGTTCAGTTATCAGCTCTCCTGCGTGCAAACGCTGAACTAATTCTCATGATCACCGAGTGCGTGAATTTTAACAGGATTTTTAACAGAAATTTAACAAGTCAGATCATCGCTTTCGATATTTTCGTTCGCTTTTATGCGAGGAGATGGAATCAGAGTTTATCTAAGGAGGTCGGATCTGTTCAGCTGATCCGACCAGCTGATGAAAACCACAGCGGGCGGAACATGAGTTGTTTCGATATTTTCATTTGAACGTGCTCACAGAAATATGAAGTTATTTCATCGGAGACTGAGCAAGTGCGTTTTTCCTGCTTTTGAGTGTACATGAAAAGAGACGTAAACAAATATAAATGCAAAATGGGAATTGGCGGTGAACTAATTTCACTCGCGATCACATATAGGTCGCGTGATGACTTTCACGGTTCGATCCGGAGCGAGCGAGGAGGGCTCATGTCATGTCCAGCGCTGACTCGTGCATCCGACCACGCGTTTGTTCATCCGGATTTATGGTTGTTAGCCTGATAATAAACTTTAAAATGTCAGATTGCAGGTGGATGTGGGAATGAAGCCTCATTAAGGATAAACTGGCCAGCGCGTGTAATTAATTTCGCACGTCTGTCCGGTCATCACAGGCTCCTGCGCCACACACTCACGCGCGGGATTTACGCACGCGGACCTTCCTTTTTTTTTTCCACGCGCAACGCTCACAAACCGTTTCCAGTGCAGCCTAACGACACGAGACGTTGACGACTGTTTTTTTTTGTTTTGTTTGCATTAGTTACGCTTGGTTGCCATGGTGATGATGGTCTCCATCGTGGCGTGGTCCTCGTCCTCCACGCGCGGGTCGTACTGGTCCAGCAGCTGCGTCAGAGGCGGCGCCTTGGGGAGCAGCTGGCGGATCATGTCGCGGCTGATGTTGGGCGCCTGCTCCAGCCGCAGGATGCTGAGGATCTGGGACTTGATGCTGTGGAGCCGCATCTGCTTGCTGTGCTCCCGGAAGTCGCAGGCCGAGCACTGCTCTCCGCCCTCCGCCAGCAGCTTGGAGGTCTGGTTCAGCTCCATGGAAAACACAGGCGAGAGGAGGAGGAGAGCCAGGCCGAGCGGGAGGCGCATTTTGGAGAGAGGAGGAGGTCGGCGCCGCGACGCCGTCTGATATGGGCCCGTCTCCTGGACTCGGGACTTTATGATTGGCTGCTTGGGGGGCCTTGTCTTAATCTGAGGGGAGATTTAAAGAGGTAGCAAGAGTTATCCGCGTTATTGCATTTCTAGCGTGCAGCCACGTGACGGACAAAAATCTTCCCAAATATAATTAATCTCTCTCTTTTTTGGAGTCTTCAGGGACAGAAAAATACTGGATGACCCCCAACTGTGCTTCAGCTGCTCCCCAGGAGATGGTCTGAGGTCACCAGTGTCACCCTGACGCTTATGAGGGGTGACCAAAATATTAGGGACCCTCCCAGTGTGACCCAGTACAGTCCAACAGCGTCACAAACTACAGTCCCAATAACAATCATTCAAACATGTCAACACCTCTCTCACACACATTCAATCACAATCCAACATAAAACTTTTTTTTTTTATTGCAGGGCCGTTGCATTATGTTCCATTGCAAACATGCAGTGGTCATAATGTTATGGCTGATTGGTGTGTATGTATATACTGTATGTGTGTGTGTGTGTGTGTGTGTGTGTGTGTGTGTGTGTGTGTGTGTGTGTGTGTGTGTGTGTGTGTGTGTGTGTGTGTGTGTGTGTGTGTGTGTTGTCTGACTGGG
>CAAKHG010025782.1:15526-28696 GCA_901007715.1 Dactylopterus volitans | reverse complement strand
GGGGCCCCCCCGAAGGGGGGGGGGGGGGAAAGGGGGGGGGGGGGGGGGGGGGGGGGGGGGGGGGCAAGGTGGGGCTGGATAATGCCTTGAGCAGATCCTCATAGCCAGAGAGGCGGGAGAGCGGGGTTTTCGGAGAAAGAGATAAAAGACGGAGGAAAATCAAAAGTAAGTGAGATGAATCGGAGGAGACAGAGGAGGAGCCCGAAGGCGGGGCTGGAGGTGGGGAGGCCGACCTTGAACAGCTTGAGCGCCTCCGTCTGCAGAGCTTCAGAGGGCAGAGTGGTGAGAGGCGAGCGCAGGCCCTCTTTACAGAAGCTCAGGGGATCACTCTTCCACAGGGCGGATTCTGGGGAAAAGGAATAGTTGCGCGCACACACACAAACACACACACACACACACACACACACACACACACACACACACACACACACACACACACACACACACACACACACACACAGACAAACCCCACGCGCATACATACAGGCGTAAAGATTGTGCTTCGAAGCTATGATGACTCAGTCGCTGACAGAATTTCGCACACGGCATTAAACAGACAGTTGTAAACACTGTCTGCAGGACGGATTAAGGCTGTCAGACGCCGCGGATCAGAATAACTTGTAGCATGCTACCGACAATGTTTGTATCCGCTTATGTGAGAGCTCCGCCAGCCGTTAAGCACTGCAATCAATTATCCATTTGCTGCGCGTGCGTCCAAGTGTTACAAATCCATCTTATTCTGGGTTTCCCACAAAGAATGCAGCGCCATTGGTGCAATGTTAAAAAAACAAAACCATGTGACGCGCTCGGAGCGAAAGGCTTTCTGTGTTGCTGCTTGAAAACAACCGTTATGACATATGACATTAAAGCAAGACAAAAAAAGAAAGAAAAGAAACCCCGCCCCCTTATTTGCAACTTTATACGCAGAGAACACGCTCCTACTTAACTGACTTAAAGGGGAAAAAAAAAAAAACAACACTTTTCGTGTGCATGTTCGATAAGCGTGGATGGCTAAGGTTCACTGAGAAATTAATGCAAATTCTGTTCCTCCTGTGACGTCACTGCCGTTAAGGAAGAACTGCACGCGTTGCATCCTGGTACTTGTAGGCACCGCCTGCACAAACCCTGCCGCAGCACCAGAACTCAGCTTTCTAAGTCAGTGTGTCTCAGTCACGCGGCATTTCATTACTTTAACTGATTGAACACACACACACATACACACACGCACACGGAAAGGGGTGAGTATCTCCTTTAACTCGTTTCCGCAAAAGCCCCTCACCTGGGTCTCCCTCCGCGTCGAGGAGTTTGCCGATGAGCTGCTCGTACTCGGTTCCCACCTTCAGCTTTGCGCTGCCACCTGCTGCCACAGACAGGTGATACAGCCATGTATCCTGTGGGCAAAAAGTGCTTCTCATTATCATGCAAATAAATAAATAAATAAATAAATAAATAAAAAATGTCTCCAGTAAGTCAAGATAGAAGACAGCTCCCCACTTATTCAGACATTCCCTGTTTCAGTACCTTTTCCTGCTTGGTGCCGATGAGCAGGTAGTTGGGGCTCTGGTCAGTGGGCTGGACCACTAAGGTGAAGTGGGAGGAGAGGAAGCCTCGGTTGCCCGTCTCATAGTCCTCATCGGAGTCGCAGGAACGATCCACTTCCTGAACCGACGCCTCCCGCATCTGGAGCTGACCCAGAGGCAGCTGGGGCAGAGGTGGGAAATGAGTCTAACGGCAATTGGAGAGGGAAGCGGGTCCACGCAGACACGCCCAAGATGGCGTTACTCAAGAGACTGAGTCTGAGGTCATGTGTTTTTTCTTCTGAGGAAAAGTTAGTCAAGTTAAAAGCACACTGTTACGACTATGAGTTCCCGACAGATAGAGGATAAAAGGCAGGTGAGCGGGTTGAGAGGAGAGGCCTGCTTTGTTCACCTTGTCTTCCTGGTTGCGATAGTAGTAGAAGACCTTCCCAACCAGAGAGCACCACACCAGCTTAGAGTGTCCATGTTTGACCTGAAAAACAGCAGGGCAGAAGCAGAGAGCGTAGGAGAAAGGTTTGAGCCCAGGGTCCGACATTATATGGCTACTTCTCAAAACTGTATTACACGTTTTCATGTATTTTTTTTTTTTAAAGCTAAGACCAAAGACTTAAGAAATACCGCTTGACAGATCCGGGTCAGAGAAACCCTGATTTCTAGATCTACATCTGATCAGCAGATGTCCGAGGAGCGTGCAGGTATGTGTGCAAATCATCAAACATCTACTCCAGTGACTCCGGGGATAATTTCCAGCGCAGCCTTCCCTGCTCTCGGTGACAGCTGATTCCCCGGGACAAAATGAAAATAGTCCATCCAGCCTCTGATTACCCTTCGGCGTTCATTTTCGCCAGGAATGTTCCTGCACTTGATAATTACACGTCATTTTCCTGACTCCGTTTTAGCAAAACGCGAAGGGAGCGACGATGTCAGCGGAGGAAGAAGCCAGCTGCGCGAAAGGGGGGGTTGATGGGGGGGTGTGGGAGTGCGGAAGGGGTTCAGCGAGGTTAACGGCGCCGCGAGGCGGAGCGGCCCGGCTCTGAACGCCGGTCGCGTCGCAAACCGGCAGATCAAAGACATCAGGCGGGAAGGGTGGAGGGATGAGGGCTCCATCATCTCAGCGTGAGCCTGCCAGTCAGCTGTCACGCACCCGACGCACAGACGTCCATCAGATGCCCGGGCGTCCTCGCTAACAGGCGAACCCCAGCTGATGAGAGGCAAGGGAGAGAGCCGGGGGAGGGTGGGAGAGGGTGAGATGGGGGTGGCGGGGGGTGGGGGGGGAGGGGGCGCTAACATTCCAGCAGATCTAGATCCTCATAGCCGTGTCCTGACGTGACGAGGGGTTTTCAGGAACCGGCCGAGAGTTCCGAGCTTCCCCACCCCGCTGACGCGCGCCTCCGTGTCTGCGAGGCTGGAGCCTGGCAACTCTACACCTCTGGAGAGCAGGCAGTGAAAAACGGGCGTGAAATATGAGACGCACGAAAAACGCCGACAGCGCAAATAGACATCTGATAAATGGAACTGCGTTGTTGCTTGCAAATACAAAAAAAAATACGCCCGTTGTCATATTTCCTTTAACACTGAGCCTGTTGACATGCAAGAATCCAATTTGAATTGGAGACGAGTAATCAATTAATTGTTTAGCTCGGCAGAAATTTTATTGTTTCCAAAGATTCAAACATGAAAATTTGAAGAAACTTTGCTTTCTATAATAGCATACTATTTATTTTACATAATATTATAAAATGTTTTTATTCCTGCACCACGGATGCGTCGGACTATGTTTTATTAGACTGTTGTCTATATGGTTGTGTATTTAAACTCTCCTATTTGAGTGGAATATTTTTTTTTGTCATTAATGCTATTGTTGCCATTTTTATTGTAATTTTAATTCATTTCGCATAATCTTATTTCACTATGCACGCAGCTCTCACTTGCAAATGATCTTGATCTAAACGTGACATGCTGACTTAGTGATTTATGAGGGAAATGCAACCTGTAACTTCAAATCCAGCTTTTGATTCCTGACAAGAAAATCCCCCGCTCGCCCCTAAAAGTCATAAACATACAGTACTATACAGAAATACTTTGATTGAAACAACCATGAATTTATAATAAATCGTGACCTTCTGACCTTTGTAAGCCAGCCTCTCACTGTGGGCTTGCCAGTGGTCTCCACGGTAACTGGGCTGCTGGCCTGCACTTTGAGTATGTTCTGCAGGACCCTGATCCACTCTTCGAGGATGTTGGGTGAATCGGCGGTCAGATAGAAGGTCTTCTTCTCCGTAATCAACTGATTGGACACAGTGGGGGGAGAAAAATGGGAAAAATGCGAAGCCCAAGCCGGCTGAGATAGCATCATCATGTCAGAGGAGATCAGGATCAGCTTCCCAAGAGCCAGGAAAACATTCCAAGCCAACGCTACACCTGATGTCATCTTAAGCTGCTTCTCTGGTATGCGGCGGCGAAGCTCCGCTGTGATGCAGCGCTATAATAGCGCCCTTTGTTTTAGCATCAGACCCAATATAAATATTTTCCCAGCACGCACGGTTTCCACTTACTTGGAAAGTCTGCGCGCCTTCTCCTCGTGCGATGCGGCAAGAGGAGTTGAGCTCGATCTGACCCTGAGGTTTCCTGATCACGTCGCTCTAAAAAAAAAAAAAAAAAGATAAATAAAAAATAAAAAAGCCGACAAACACGCGTAAATATGACTCCATTTCTGTGCAGAGCGCAGCGACCTTTCCATTAAGCTGCTCGCAGAGGCCACAGATGCTTTTGTGGTTGAACGGGCTGATATTAAGGCCGCCGCCATCCCACTTGGGAGCGATTCCGAAGTATTCTTGCAATGTTGCGAGAGGAGCAACAAAACCTTAGAAGGAAGCGGACAGGCGGCCTCACGGTGACACATACTCACAGGAGATTTGTAGTAGAGGATCTCCCCATTCCTCAGGATGAACCAGCGGCGCTTCCAGGCCTTCACCTGGCTGCCCATCTTCAGCAGATACCCAGACTTCTCCAGCATCTCCTGAGGACACAGCCGGTTAGAACGCGCCCCACGCTGTGTGCGACGCTTCGGATTTGGCGCTTCGTCTCGACGCGATTACCGTCGACTCCATGGTCTCGCTCTCTAGACGAGCGTTTCCTCTTTTTTTCTCGTGCTCGAGAACAATTTTTTTTTGGCATTCATCAATATATTTCACAACCAAACGACTATAATTTGGACCGTTTTTCGGAGCCATCCTGACGGTAAAAATAACGAGGTGCTAGTTGCGGCCGTGGGCTTCAAAGGAGGACGCCACTCACAGGCCCGGTGCTCTCGCAGGAGTAAGATGAGGTCCGCTGGACTTTATGTTCTGGTTCAGAGTAATCGCTGTCCAGAGAGTAGGCATCGGGTGGGATCGCGTAGTCGCTCTCCGAGCTGATAGAGGACATGGACACACCTGGGAGGGAAAACGCAGGACACAAATAATGCCCGACTATGTTAATACAGGAAATATGGAACTACGCGTTGCTACTGGACATGAGAAATGCCCCCAAAAAATCCAGTGCATCCATTTGCAAAGAGCTTGAATGAATGTTGTTTGTCCTACTATCTGATACCCGGTCCTACTACTGCTAATCTAGTCTGTATTACTTTGACAGTAATCTGCAGTCCTGACCTCTCTTGACCGCCCGCGGGCTGCCGGGGACGCTGCCCTTCTTGTCTGGACTCAGGATGGAGGTCCGCAAACTGGCCAGGGAGCTGCTGTCGTCCTCGGAGCCGGAGTCGTCGTCCCGCAGGGGCACGCTGCTTATCTGAGTGGCTTTCTGACACACAAACGTCCATAACGGGAAGAGTGAGTCGGGGCGAAACACGCCAACGTGCGCCGTTTCGGCTAAGAAACTAAATCAAAGTTGAAGCGCGGATCCGTTTGCGCTATCAAACCTCGGTAACAGGGAACGCTTCACTCACCCCTTTCAGTGTGGTGTAAACTGGCACGTTGATGTTCTTATAGATCAGCTGGGTGAACGGACCCGCTGCCGGATACTGAGGCAAACTGGACCCTGCAACACACACACGTCAGCTGTTTTTGCAAAATTAATTCAAACAAATGTTACCCGTGGAGCGCAGTAAAAAGTTTGATAATAATGCCTGGATTGGGGTTAATGCAAATAGACATATATCTCAGGAGGAGAGCATGTGCAGCATCATATCGAATACAAGCACAGACACACAAAAAAAAGAATGAAATTGAATAAAAATGACATGATAGCTCAGGACTTCTTGCCCGCTCCTGCTGTAAAACATTACAAAATAAAGTGCCGTTGCAAAGTTCAAAACAGATTGCAGTTGTTTCGCAAATGATGGGGAAGGAGAGGGGGGGATAAAAACCAAAAAAAAAAGTTGGCAAGCTCAGGCGGCAATAAAATGAACACTCTGGGTCTTCATATAAATCAGGACGGGACAGGCTGCGTCAGAGTGAACAAACAACGCAAATCTGAGATGTTTCGACACACTTTCGGAGCAACCGGCTGGGAATCGGTCCTCAGTTGGAGCGAAGTAAAACTGTCCGGCTGTATTTATAACATTTAGAAAAAAAAAAAAAAGCACTTTAGGCACAAACATGGGAAGAAGCTAAACACGCTGAGCATGCAATAACTTAATCCACAACAGCTACTTGGCAGCCAGGAAATTCAGCATTCAAAGCACTGTCAAGCCTCGCCGTCTGCATCCTGGCAAAATGGACGACGTCGGGACAGCGAGCGCAGCGGTAATTACACCCAGACCGCGTTCTTTCATCGGGGATGATTAAAAAGCAGCCTGCCTCTCCCTCCCCCGCTCCTCCCTGTGCTCTTATTTGGCGTTCGGCAGGCGGTTCTGGGAGGCGGTGCTGGGGGCGGGGGGGTGGTGGTGGCCCGAGCTCACACCTGCGCAGGTGTGTCGAGCCCCTCGGGGCCGCAGGAAGTGGCATCGAGCGGCCGGCGATGGCGGCTCCGGACCGACCACACTCATCCACTCATCGGCTGAGTGACATGTCGCGTCACGCGGCGCTGACTCATCTGCCTCACCGCAAGTGCCACCCAGGCTTGTTGTGTGTGACACACACTCACACACAAACACACACACACGCAGGCGCGGTTTGGTTATAAACACGTGAGAGTGGCAGCGTTTAGCCGTCGCCCTCGCTGCATCACACACAGGACGAGTTAAGCGTCTTTCTATGGCAGAACTTTGCTTATGAATAAATTTCTGACCTCGTCCAGGGCCGCGGGATCCAGGAAGGGCCTCTGATACCCTCATTCCGGACTTGGCCACAGCGTAGATGCGACTCTCCTGCGGATGTCAACAACATGAGAAACATCCTCCCTCACTTCATCCGCGCGCTCGTTCAAGAAACATCTTTGAGTGGAAACATTTCAGCACCGAGACCTTCGCCTCGGAACATCTTAATCTCTAATGGTTCCCCGGGGTTCTTGCGTTTTGGATAGTCAAAGCGACAAAAAAAGTATGGAGCCAAACGCGACCACATTTCTTTGAATGGATCCACTGAATAGATGTCGACAGCCTCTAAGAATACATCGCGCATGAAAAACACTGCTCTCTCTCCTACCCATGAGGGGAAGCGGTGCAAGGGAGGCGTTGGCGGTTTCAGAACTTCGGGATCCAGCCGCTCCAGCTCTTCCGCGAGCCCCACGAAGGAGACCCCGTCGTGGGAGGGCTCCTCTGACCCCGGCCCCTCCACCACGCCGTCCATGCTGTCAGGAAATCCATCGTCAATGTCCGTCTCCTCTACGACCTGAGAGAAGGCCGAGGTGGCGGTGCCGGTGCTCTTGAGGGTGGAGGAAGTGGAAGATGGCGTCATGATGTCTATGTTAATGTTGAGGTGGTGGAGTCTGTCCAGGCAGGGCTGCGGCTGGCTGTAGTGCTTCTTGACCAACTGGATGCTGTCCCGGGGGGTGAGCGGGGTCCGCACCTTGGGCAACGTCATGCTGGCGCCTGACTGGGCAGGGTTCGGAAAGGGATTGTTGGTCGAGGGGGAGCGCGACAACAGAGGGCTTTTGGGCGTTACTCTGAGCGGGAGCTCCGGGGAGCTCGGCGCGTGGGCCATCTCATACGCTGAGGACGAAGATGAAGAGGATGAGGATGAGTGAAGGCACTGAGAGCGGAACTTGCTGTTAAGCTCGTCCGAGGAGTTGTCTCTGTCCGGGCACCCTGCCTGACCCTCTGAGCATGCTGGGAGCTCGGGACCACTGATGGAAATGGGACTGCCGGGACCCTCCCTGCACCGACCCTGAGGGAGAGCATCCAGAGCTGCAGGGTCGCCGTGGCAATTCCCTTTCCTGGCCTGTTCAGGAGTCCTCTTCACATCTGAGGGGGCAACGCATGGTGATATCACATCTCGGCATATGAAAGGCTGACCGAACTGGCGAGAACCTTTCCATGCTGCTAATTCACAAGCAGAGCATATTTTTTGGAACAAATGGGCGAATTTTGGCAAAGCTATTTCGATTTGGCAACGTTATCGGTGTTGCTCGAGTCAGAAAAACAGGCTCAGACCTCCAAAAGCTTCCTCACAACAGGCGACACAAATCAAGGCGGTACCTGCTGGCGAGGTCTTGACATTCGCGGCGCCTCCACGAGGTCCCGCGTGAGCCCTGCTGTCGTCTTGGGCAGGCGGCGTGCCGGGGCAGCTGGGAGGAAACAGCGGGCTGTTGGGCACCAGGTGGGCGTCAGCGACGGGGGAGGTGGCGGGCGATCCGGACGAGGCAGGTTTCTCTAGAAGAGCTGAAACAACGGCGGACAGCTTGAACACTTATTCAAATTTACACCACACATTGCCCCATATTAGCATATATTGCTAGCTTGATAGCTCATGTTAGCGTATATTGAGCGAATAACGGCTCGGCGTTTTGGGAAATGCGCTTCTTGACTTTTCTTCTCAACGTGAAGCGACACCACTCTCATGTCTGTCTGACAAACACGAAGCCTGAGTCAGCGGCCGGTAAAATTAGCTTAGCATGAACACTGGAGACATGGGGAACTTGCTGACCCTGTGTGTTTACCTTTAAAAGACCGATCATTTTAACCTTGCAGGCGAATGTTATAAGTGAGTGGAAATAAACCAAAAATGTAAAAATGTTACTTTGTTATGCTTTCTTAACTGGCAACAAGAAAAAAAAAATCGCTACCCACTGTTTCTAGCTATGTTTTAAATTAGATAGTTTGATGAAGTCATGGAAGCATAGAGAACATGCTAATTACATTTTAAAGCGCTTTTGGGTTTGTTTGTTTTTTTCTAAAACCGAGATACCAGCTGTTTTCACTTGCCTCCAGTATCCAGGCTAAGCTAAGCTAACTGGCTCCCTCTTCATATCTACATACAGGCTATTTTTTTTTAAGTATTTTAAGTATTTTTTTTAAGTATAAGTATTTTTTTCTTCTTTTAACCTCGAAATTACTAAAACTACAGCAAAACGAGTCACGATTTGCATCCGAAACCCGCCGGCGACGGCAGGCGTTCACCTTGCAGCTTGTCCTGCAGCAGCATTATCTGCTCCGTCTGCTTCAAATTGGCCATTTTCAGCTGCTGGTTCTCCTGCTCCATCTGCAAGAGGGGCACAGGTAAAAGACGAAGGAGAAGGAGGCCGATCTCACCGCCGACCCCTCTAATGTGTCTCTCGAAAAACCGTCATTTGCAAAAAAAAATGCTCTTAATCTGACTGCTGCTAAAAATAGGTGAAGGCAGAAGCGTTGCGGAAAGCACCCTTTTAATCACGAGCATCTCTTGCTGGTTGCAGATAAAGCCCCGGCGTTTTTCCCCCGGAGGCTCTCTCTCTCTCTCTCTCCTCAGCCAGACGTGCACCTCTGCATGTCTGAGCTTACCTCTCGAAGCTTTAAGGTGACCCAGTCTTTAATCTTTGCGGCCTTCTCCTCAATAATCTTCGCCTCCTGGGCTCTGACTAAGATCTGCGCTCGGAGAAAACAGGGTTTTGCAGATTATTTCAGCCTGCGTCCTGCGGACGTAGATGGGCATTTCTTCTTCTGCATCTTGCGGCTCCACACTCACCTGTTTTTCCAGCTGGGCCTCGAGCCGCTTTATCGTAGCGTCCTTCTCTTCAACGCGATTGGTCAGGTCTTGGTACTTTCTGCACAGCGAGCTCTCCGATTCGCTGGTCTGCACGTTTGCCGACTTCAGCTTTTCCTCCATGACGTGGATCTGCGGCACATAATTACGGGAGTGAACACACAGCGCGCGCTCGGCCAAGAGACGGCTCGAATTTGTACGGCTCCTTCACTTTTTTTTTTTAAATGGGCACCGGCCACTTAACCAAGAGGAGCACTTCGAACGAATGTATGCGCATGTCAAGCTTTCTATGAGCTTCCATACTTTTTGTTTTTACAGAACGGGCACCCTGAAAGACAAAACACCTGAAAGCTGTAAGATTGGCAACCGAACCCAACTGCTTTATTATGTTTGCCTGAAAAGGTTGGCTCTTTGTGTTGAGCATAATCCAAAAAAAAAAAAAAAATTAAATTGAAATCTACACCTGGATGTTGAGATTTGTCTGTAAAAACTGCTCTTAGCTTTACTCTTCGTGTCCGTCTCATCAAAATGAGCACGGCTTATTTGCCAGTATCATTTTACCTCATTTAAATGTGAGCACACTTCCCCGCATTCATGAATCCCAGCGTTCACGTTCGATAAGTAGGTAACCGAGGCCGCATTTACTTGTTTCTCAGCGCTCTCTGCTCGCTGGTCGGCCTCCGTCACCCTCTGCTCCAGCTCCTGCATCTGGACAAAGGAGATAACAGAGGTTACCATGGTTCTCCAGCACGGGTCAGTTGCCTCTGTGTGGGATCACTGAGGAGTGAGTGGTGGTGGTGGTGGTGGTGGGTGGGGCTACAGACTTCTTAAAGGCGGATTAGGACCCACAATAATTAATTTCAAGAACAAAAACAAACATCCTCACCTCCGAAACGACAGGTTCTGGCAGGACGCGCCTCCCATAACCTGCCGCGCGAGGCCACCCGCCCTGACGGGTGGACCACTGCGCCAGGAGTCTTTTGCGCACAAAACATGCTCACACACAGACACACAAACACACCTGAGGCGCGGCAGATGCGCATAATCCCTCAGAATCGCAAGACATTTAATAAATGGGAGCAACGGGAAGGGCCTATTAAACCTTCCCGTTGCTGCCGTGGGAGCGCTGCCTGATCAAGGGAAGCCTACCTGTCAGTAACGCACCAGGGGAAGGTTGGCGGAGGAAGGGACAGTTGTAAGGTCGCGGGGGGGGTCAAACATGAGTCAGGCTAGAGAGGCGAGGCGAGGAGAGAAAGCTGCATGGGGAGGTGGGCCCGGGGGGGCAATCTCCTGTGAAATAGAAGGAGCCACCACCTCATGATGAGCGTAACCTCGCCATCAGGGAGGAGAGGCCGGCCGCCTTCTCACGCCCCCGCCGCCGCCCGAGCAAATGCGATGGAGGAATGCCGGGGTGCGTGCGTGCGTGCGCGCGTGCGAGCTTGCGCAGGCACGCATGCTCACGCTTCCAAAAGGCAAACACTGTCCACTCTGCAAGTGTGCACACATCTGCAAGTATGCTCTCTCTCTCGCTCTCTCTTTCAGCCACTTGTGCACACACAGGAGTGCATGTGCAAAAAAAAAGAACACACACACACACACACACACACACACACACACACACACACACACACGCACACACGCACACACGCACAAGACACACAAATTCAACACAGGGCGCCTTTTCTTCAGAGTTCAGTGACCCAGTTGAAAGGAGAACAAACATGTTAATGGATTCACTCTGCTCGGGAGATGCATTTGAATTCCTCCTGTCATCTTTGCTCCCCTTCCCTTTGTCTTTCCCCTCTGCCTTCTCGTCACCTCCATGAAAGCCTCCCGATTCCCAGAATCCGCCGCTCGCGACATCCAAATGCTCCCTCGCAGCCAGAGCCACCCTCGCCGAAGGCCGGAGCGCCACCGCACGGGACGTGTGGGGGCGGGGGAGGGGGCTGATGGTTAGCGGTCGGGTGACGCTTCACCTCGAGGTCAAAAAGCCCCCGTCGTGAATCAGAAGGGCTTTTGCCGGGCTCGAGACGCAAGAGGAGCAAGCGGCGTTTGTCCTGCGTTCGAAAAATACACAACCTGCGGGGGGAGATGAGCACTTGAGAGAGAATATGGAGGACCTCAGAGGTCACAGTGCTGGCCGAGATGAGAGAAGTGGTCATCAGGAGGAGGGCTCGGAAACAACGGCGGCTTTTCTCGAGGCGGGTTAAGGGGTCGGGAGGTGGACGTGGTCGGACCTCGGTTCTGGAATTGCACAAAGAGAAGTCTGTGCATGTGCAGGAGGAGCTGCAGCTTTTACTCTCCGTTACTGAGACCTTGACCTCCCTCCGCAGGCGTCCCACCGAGAGCCTCATTACATCAACTCAAACACACCTTTGAAGGCGCGCCCCAATCAGAGCCTCGAAGCTGTATGTCGGGGACCACGGTTACAAAATGCTTTGTCGTAAAGTCGGTTATGGTATTACACGGTATTTCGATATGTTAAATAAAATTCCGCGCTCCACTGCCATAACTGCAACCGCGGTTCCAATCCATTCCGATTGAAATCAGTTGAATGTAGCGTAGATGTGACACATGACGCTCAAACTGTTCCTTCTCCGTCCATAATTGCTTATTCTTGGTGGCTCGTTGCTGGGGTTTGGGGGGGTGGAGGTTTCCCAGCCGCCAATTAACCCAAATCAACTTCCTGCGCGCAGCCATTTTGTGTGGCCGCCGCATCGCCGGGTACTCGGCGCCGCCTCAGCGAGTGAGAGGCGCCTCACGCGCGCTGCCCCTCAGCCTGCCTCGGCACAACTGTTGAGGCCGAAGTTGCTGAGCAGGCGCGAGGCAACTATGCCTGCTATCCAGCATCTGTCAGGCCGCGGCGAAGCGCGCCGGCCGCTTCTGCTGAGGAGGCTGGAAATGGACGGGGGGAGGAGAGGGGGGGTCGGCTTTCACAGAGCTTCGTGTTAGCATTTGGAGTCGCGGCCTTTCTGTGAGGGAGTTGGGCGGGCGCCCAAAAGGGAGGGAGCCGATTTCAACAGGCTTCTTAACGTCCGCAATCTCGCCATTTCACCATCGCGCCGCCGAGCCGGGCCGAGTGTGGCGGTCGGGTTACGGCGGGGTGAAAGAGCAGCAGGGTTGAGTGCTCGCAGCAGACATGACTCAAAAAGGGTTGTAGTCAAAAACCAAAACAAAACAAGCCCAAGGCACTCGCATGGCAGATCTTACGGCTCATTTTTAAAAACACACTCTCGGTGATTTTAAGCACCTCAGTATGAAATATGCCACCTAAATAAAAGCTTTTAGCACCAGAGGAGTGCTGGGGAGGTTTTCTTTTTTTTGAACTCCAGAGCACTTCCTGTCTTTCAGCATATGTTAAACACACGCACACACACACATGCACGCACGCACGCACGCACGCACGCACGCACGCACGCACGCACGCACGCACGCACGCACGCACGCACGCACGCAGTTGCCCATACGGTTGGAATGAAACGTTTTTTTAGTTCTTCTCATGAAATGATTGTGGCAGTGTGACTTGTTCTCGGTGGATAAACCATATGCAGCATCTTCTCGAAACTTCATTG
>CAAKHG010025763.1:0-10129 GCA_901007715.1 Dactylopterus volitans | reverse complement strand
CCCCCCGACCCACCACCACCCCCACCACCACCCACCACCTCCACCACCACCACCGCCGCGCTGTCACTGCGTCCAGCCGCGTAACGGGCGCCGGAGTCCGAAGCCGCTCCGCCGCCTGTCCACACGCAGCGGACCGCGGCTGCCGAGACCCATAGACGGTCCAGGGATCCTGGATGCACACAGCAGAGATGCCCAACACCTCCTCCTCCTCCTCCTCCTCCTCCTCCTCCTCTTATTCTCTCGGCTGCTCTTCCTCTCCAAACCTCATGTTCCCCATCTCTCCTCTCCTCATCCTCCTCTTCTTCCCTCCCTCCTCCTCTGCTCTCTGTGAGGAAACTCTCCCGGTGTGTGCGTGTGTGTGTTTGTGTGCAAGTGTGTGTGGCAGCTGAACTGTACTCTACCGTTCTGTGTGTTCTGTCGAGACACTTCTTCCATCATCATCATCATCATCATCATCATCATCATCATCATCATGAACATCATCGCCACATGTGTCACTAACAAGGTGGAACATCTGTCACCCGCCTGGTTTTTCATTTGTAAAAGAATTTGAGAAGCTGAACTGGTTTCCAGGCTGTTCTCATTCTGCAGGGTTTATTTAATTTTTTTTTTTTTTTATCTTTGTTAACTTTTGAAGATTTTTTTTTTTGTCTGTCTGTCTCATCTGCCTCATGCAGACTCTTTCTCTCATAAACTTTCCCCTTGCGTGATCTCATCCCACCCCCATCCGTGCAGGACAACACTTGAAATGATGCAAACTAAAAAAGGCGAAAAACTGAAGGCGGATTACAGTGAGTGCAGATGATTCCACTGGTGTGCTGCCTTGTCATCATCATCATCATCATCATCATCATCATCATCGTCGTCGTCATCTTGTTTTGCAGATAACAGTTACACAATCACCAAGCTTCCCAGTCTCTTTGTACTTCCTCAGACGCATCAGCAGTCCTGTCCTCCGTCCCTCCTTCCTTCCCTTTCCTCAGCGCAGATGAATGCTGCCCTAAATTCAAAAAGATGGCCCTTTTCCGTAACTCTCTGCTCGCGGTGAGAACTGACAGGTCAAAAACGTGGACCAGCCCCCCTGCAGGCATTCGTTTACACGTTGGGCCAGATTAATTTTTCATCTGAACGCATAGGCAGTCTTCATTCACTGACGGCGGAGGTGCTCTTGTCGCCCTACAGTGGCATCCAAACATGAAATATACCCGATCCGCTTGTGGGAAAACGTGTCAGCGGCCGCTTAACCGCGCGAGCCGCAGAAAGTCGTTCCCATCACCAGAAGCGCAACTTGCGCACGGCATGAAACGAGATCCCTCATTCCTGTCGTCTTCCGTCTCCATTCGCACTGACTCAGTAACATCGACACCAGTGCCAACACCTCTGCAGGGATCTCACAAGTGTTGCCTTTATTATGACACCAAGATTATTCATGTAGACGTTGGAGATGTACGGATATACTCTATTGATTTACGGCATTTTTCAGCAGCGGAGGCCCGGGGAACAAGAGATTAATAAAGGGTCACGTTGAAACTCATCCAATCCCACCAAGGCAGATGGAGCCCATGTCTGAAGACATATATATACTTTTATTACATATATAAAAGAGGTGGGCGAGTGGCAGTTTAATTCATTTACAGTGAAAGTGTCCAAGGCTCTGCCTGACTTGCTGAGTCGGCAAGTGCTTGTGAAAAAAGACAGGAGGGAGGAGGAGGGGGATTAAGGACGTATTGTGTGGAAGGAGAGAATGGCGCCATATATTCATTCATGCGATCCCAGAGATGATTTTACTCATTATTGCATATCAGTGTTGAAATGCTTTACTCGGGTTTGTGGCCGGCCCAACTGGGCAGGGATCGCTGGAACCACACCACAGAGGAAGAGTCCTCTGATTTCTGTCCAGGCCGGCGGCGCGTGAAAACAGCAACAAATAGAAACCGCGCGTATAGGTGAATCCGCAATTGAGGCGCTCACAAAGAGCGTGGAGATTGATTTGAATCTGAGGGATCCGACGCTCAAAGTCGCAGTTTGAAGCGAGCGGCAGCGTGACGGAACGGTTGTTTCTGCCTCCAATCCAAGAAACACGCCTGACTTGAATCTTATTGAAGTTTAACTTTTTTTTTTTTTTTTCCAGGATGCCGGTGTTATCTGGCAAAACCACTTAAAAGTCCTTATTTTTGTTCAGCAAAAAAAAAAAAAAAAAATGCAATTCAATAGTAGAAACTAGAGCAAAGAATAAAATTAAACAACAACAAAAAAAAATGACGCCCTCAGTACAGAAGCGGAGCAAAGCACCCCTGTTTTTTAATGGTCTGGCAAAATAACACTGATCATGATGAATAATGACACAAAATAATAAATAACTAGGGTTGATTTGTATCTGATGATCTGATAGGATGTTAACCCTCCTTATCACGTATAGCTCCTAGCTGCTACGTGTCTATTTTTTTTTTTTTTCCTATGGGAGAGGGGGGCAGACAGGTAATCTTTGAGGCTGCTTCTTTTCAAAAATCCTGACGCGCAGTAATTTGAAGTTTGATTATCACGGCTTCAAATAAATTACTTTTAGGGATGTCTCGCATTCGTAAAGCGCATGTCAACCAAAGGGCTTCTCATCGCCACCGCACAAAACGAGCAAAAAACTACTAGCAGGAGATGACGCCGCCCGCGAGCCTTTGCAGCAAATTTGCCGCCGCGTAAGCTAACCATTAGCCACCATTAAGCTTTTACTACACCACAAGGATGAGGCATGGGCTATATGACCAATGTTCAATCTGTCTTTTGTCGATTCCAAACAAGTAAGTCGCCAGGTCATGATGACTCAGGCCCCCATCATGACGCCTCGCTGCCCAAGAGAGGTGCATTCAGGTAAATCAAAAGGGCAATTTATGAGTTCTAGTCACACTCAGCAGCAAACGCAGTCATGCCCTCGCAAATGTGTGTAACGAGCCGTCCACAAAAGGCACATTTGAAACAATGATTATCAATAAAGTCTCGCTCTGGGTTTCGTAACAACTCCAGACTTGTGCAAAATAGGAAGTAATTGTTAATTAGCCGGGTAAATGGTACAGTAGATAATCGCCAGCGAGCACTCAACCAAACCAGAGCGCAAACAGTGATCTATTTTTATTTAACGTCTTGCCTGCGAATAAAAAGGGAATGTGGGGGAGCCAGTTGTTGGTGCAGCTATTTAGCAAATAAGTGAAATGGCTCCCTGGTCAGGACCCCTCAGCAGGATTTCGCTCAGGGCTCCAGGGAGGCCAAGACCGGCTCATTTGAAAACACCAACCGTCTTTCACCATCAGTGTGTCATGCCTATATTTCTGGGCAGCACGTGTGTTACCCGTTATCCCACTTATACAAACCAGTTCGATTCACGTGGTGTCATGTCCTCTTCCCTTTCTCCCTTTCCTCCTTTCTCCCTTTCCTGACTGAACGTTCGGAGGGCAGCTGCCAGCCAGAGGTCACCCAGTGTGACACCGCTGGCGTCTCTCCTCTCTGTTTTGCTGACGACTACCTGGCAGTGGTCACTGGCGGTCCGGAACCGTCAGCTGCAGCGCCATCAGATCCTCGCGGCTCGCCTTCCAGCTGCGTATCGCCTCCTTGTCCCTCGCAGCGCCGCGTCGCTGTCAGCGTCCGCAGCTGCAACTTTTTAATGGAGGAAATCGATAACGCTGGGGAAGGTGGGAGGAGGTGGGCGGCGGGCAGGTGGGCGGGGCCCTGAGGTCTGACAAGCACGCTCGTTCCGCTCAATGTCAAGCGACGACGGCGCCGGCTTCCCAAACGCCACGTACCTGAGGTGAGAGCCCGGATTTGTCTGATGAAAATGTGAACAAACGTCTGCGCGGAAGGAGGAGAGTCACCTGCATGACTCAGGTTTTGCCCTGTTTTGCGAGCGCGCTTACTTAATTCCCGGTGTTTTTCCTGCGATCGTCGCCATGGACACCGGGGCGGCGGGAATCTCCAGGCACCTCCGTGATTCGATTCGACTGTGAGTCAGAGGGCTGCGATGCGAGGATAAAGCGATTATCGATGCATGTTGGTGCATCTATTTTTTTTTTTTCTCACTGTGTGCTTGTCCATCATCACATGTTCCCGTTCCCGCACCAGCTTTCTTCAGCGATTCTGTGGCTTAGGTTTTGGTCTCGTTGTCGAGCATCGGGATCGCCTTGTCAGAAAAATACCTCCCCCGATTGGACGTTGCGTCTCGGCCCCAACGTGCGCAACATAGGAGCCGTTGTTCTCAACGACTGGATAGGTCCTTGGCAGTAAAAGGCTGGGAGAGCTTTTCTGAGTTGGGTTGAAGCCTTGATGACGCCTGATGGTCCTCTGGTTGGCAGCAACTGCAGCCGGGTGTTTTCCTTCGTCCTCCGGGTGGAAACGTGTAACATGGTTTCTCATGGTTTCTTGTGTTTCCACCATATTTGTGTTCAGTCATGTCGTGGCTGTTATCCAGCTCCTTATTTCCCCGCCGCTCGGCTTTCCCGCTCTGCCGTCCTGCGTCTCTGTTATTGTTCACGCCGTCGGCTGTCTGGGGTGCTGCATTGCGAGCACGTCCGAGCTCCAACTTTTGCGTCCCGTCAAGCCAACTTTATCAATTAACATTTAGAAAACCCATTTTTGACATTTGTGAATCGATCCCGAATCGCCCACATCCACATGGCAGAGCATCTCAGAATCAATTTTTTTTCTCCCGCCCCCCCCGCTCCTACCCAGTCTTCACAGAAATGCACCAGCAGCTTAGCCCCTCCCCCTGTACGTGGCCATAAACATTTACTTTAAAGAAAATCCCCGAGTGTTTTTTTTTTTTTAAACAGCTATTTTTATGTGCTCATTTCGTTCCTCCATTTGCAGTTTATAAGAAACCTGCCGTGCATTAACCGTGACATCTCCTAAAGTTATTGACTTTATGAGCCAACAGACAAGAGTGTCTTGGTTTTTCATTTCTTCCATCAGTCAGCGATGCAGCAGAGGAACTCTGGATCTGGTTTTTCACAGACACGTTGAGGCAGTGTTCTGTGCACAATAATTCTCGAAAAAGTGCTTTGTCATCTGAATGGCAACCCTACTAAGCGCAGTGCACCCGAGTGGACTGTTCTCCACCATGGTACAACACAGACCAAATAATAAACTTAACAAAAATTTATGGTGAATGACAACTGCTTTGTGAGTCAAATATGATGCTGTGGTTCCTTGAGATAAGCCGCCCGGGCTACAGCAGCTGTTATTCATACTCATATCTCTTTGTAACGTAAACCTCTCCCTTCAAACTCGGCCCCCCCCCACCCCCTGATTTATTCATCCAGATAATCTCCCGCCACCGTTCAGCTGCAGGCTAATTTTTCTCTCTCCCTGTCTGTCACACACCCATTGATTAAGTTGTCACACATCACTCATGCGTTTTCATTTCTCACAAAAAAAAAGAACCCACTGTGATCCACCACCGTTGAACCGCTCTTTACCGTTTGTCTGCCAGCGTTTCTCTCTTCGTCGAAAAGCTTAGGGGGTTTCTCTAGAGCACCCTTACTCTTAGGTGCAACACTGTTTACCCCTGAAACTCCAAAAGTGCTTTGTGGACACAGACACTTCACCCACCCCTCCATCGGCAGAGTGGTGAGTAGGTAATGAGTCGATGTTCAAATCTGGATGAACTTCTCCTTTAAGATGTGCCTCTGTGGCTACAGATATCCCAGCTCTTGCAGCAAATATAAAAATGCAAACATGATCCAAGGCACATTTCTTTGAGCTTTTTTTTTTTCTTTTGCGGAAGTCAGAGTAATACTATTGGATTTGTGACAAATTACGAGAAGAGTTTGGTGATTAGACCCCTCACCAGCTGTGACATCATTAGCCACAGAGGAACATCGGGAACCCCCTGGGGTCTAGATTGTGGTGGTGGAGGAGGAAGAGGTGCAGAGGTGGAAGCAGGTACCTGAAGAATCACTGGGGCCGTCCCGAGGAAAAGGTGGAGGAGGCGAGGAAGTGGGTTGGTGGAAGATTTGAAAGGGAGAATAGCGGCGTCACGGAGCTATTTAAAGGACGGCAGCCGCAGACTGGTCGGCTCAAAGAACGTGGGAAAAAGGAGATAATTGGACAGAAGTACTGACATCAGAATTGTGAATTAAAGACAAAGGCAAAAGTCACAGGTTTGGAGAGTGATGTTGCTCATCGTGTTGCTTTCTTAATGGACAACACACCCTATCTGCTACACTGGCTGCTCCCGTTGCTCCGCTAACGTGCTGCTCAGGTTCACCTCAGCACGGTGAAGGGAAAAATGCACAAACATAAAATTCAGGCGAATTCATGGATGTCGTACTGATTTTTTTTATGGGTCAGAATGCATCAATATTTAGATCTCCCTCTGTCTGGTTATTGATGTTACTGGTTTGATCACTGGCTCCTCCACAAGACCATGCTGAAATGCCATTGGACAAGAATC
This sequence comes from Dactylopterus volitans, assembly GCA_901007715.1. Classification (NCBI taxonomy): domain Eukaryota; kingdom Metazoa; phylum Chordata; class Actinopteri; order Syngnathiformes; family Dactylopteridae; genus Dactylopterus; species Dactylopterus volitans. The sequence goes on along the minus strand of CAAKHG010025763.1, from coordinate 3,693 downwards.
AGAAGCCATAATTGCTTCTGATGAGCCGGTTGACACTTTGCATGGCAGCCTCCACCATCAGTGTGTGAATGTGTGTGTGTGAGTGATGCAGCACTGTGAAGCACCTTAGATAAAAGTGCGTTTTTTTTTTTTTTTATTTCTAATGTCTTCCATTGAACATTTAGCTCCTCATTTATTGACCCAGAAAGAAATATGTGGAAGGGGCCAAGTAGCTCGTCCAGGTTTTTAATTTCCATTCAACTATGCATGATTTTATTATATTGCCTCGACTGGACTCCGTTCGGTGTCTCAATTGCTCTTTCAGTCCCCTCATTTATCATGCTACATTAGTTAGCATGTGGTTTGCAAACACTCCCATCTATCTTGAAATTATTCGATGTCCCCCAAAGAATAAAAGTAATTACTGTCTAACTCCCCATATATATATATATATATATATATATATACCGTATGCATGCAGTATGCTTATTGTCTGCATACATATTGTGGCTTTATCATAATATCATAATAACAAGGTTAAAATCACATCACAGCAGGAGCGCTTGCAGGAATCGACCGCAGAGACAAACACAACAGAGCTCTGTATACTGAGACGGGGAGAGGGGATGGGGAGGGAGTGGGGGGGTGGCGGGTGGGGTCTTATTGACTGTGCTTGCAAAGTAAAAGTGCACACAGAGTGATTAGTTTGTTACCTGAGAGCAAATGCAATGAGTGCTCATGTTGCTCGGCTTTTTAAGAGATAATCCAATAAACAGTGTGGCGGTTTGTTCTTCCCAGGGAGCTAAACAAAGCGCTGCGAAGAAGTCATCAAAAATGCAAACAACCCCGTGAGTACTGGAGGAGCGTCCGGGACGCCGCTCTGCCTACTCAAACACTTGATTAAACACTGGCATGCCTCTGAGATCCCAGGCCATCCTGAGAATATCAGTGGCCATCAGGCCGAGTGCTGTGGGTTGACTGATAACGCTGTAATAATGTTAGCCACGTTTTATGTACATGGATCTGCACAGCCTTCCGGGAGCTATGGCCATCCTCCGTCCCAATACAATGCGACAAGAGTGATGTGAAGATTTTCATTGTCATTCACAATCCACATCTTTCGTATCTAACCACTGTGTGACCCCCCCGCCCCAAGGCCAATAGAGCTGGGGCCCGAGCGCCTCCTCTGATGGAATACAGCGGAGACCTAACTAACGTGCCATTTTGTATTAGCTTTGCCCTCTAAGAGCTCTCTCTTCTGGGTCAAGGACGGAGATGATGTAGCCCCCCCTGCGATACCGAGGACCAGGCAACGTGCACCATCTCGTAGCCTAATTATGCGGCAGCAGATCCAAACTGTCAGCCCGGCAGCTGTGACTATCCACCTGAAACACGCTCAAGAGAAAGTCAGTCGAGAGGATGCGGTTGGCCCACAGGCAGATACAGATGCCGCAACGACTTCATTTTTCTTTTCCTCCACTATTTGAGTGATTGCAAAAGAAAGTGTAAGAAAATACATCGAATAAATACGATGAACTACACATGCAGTTTTTGAGAATCTGCGCCTCCTGATCTTTAGGCAAAGGTTAAACCTATTTGTGACAGCTTTTATAGTAATATTAATGATGAAAAAAATAAGAGAACAAACATTGATTGTTAATCCAAACTGGATAGCGAGAGACAGGATGGAGAATAAAGTTAAAAGAGAGAAAATAAGAGAGGAAATGCTGACAGGGAGAAAAACATGGCAGTGGTTAGCAGGTGCACCAGGATAATTGACATCATTTGTGCTGCATAATAGACTGACTGCCGACCTATAACAGCCACATTTAACATTTCTTCACAACAATGCACACAATGTCACAGTTTGAAGGGCTGAACCTGGAGACACTTGCAGTGATGAACCCAGAGGCGCATCTCGAGACAGATGTTTTGATGAAAGAAGAGACGCTCGTAGAGAGGAACCTTGAGGAGCACGTAGGGATGAACTCGGGGACACTCGGAATGAACCAGCAGCTGCTCTTAACATTGGAACCTAGAGGTGCTCAAGGTGGTGAACCTTGAGTCGCTTGTAGTGATGAAAGGATAAATGCTCATGATGAAATGAGATATGCCCGTACAGTGATGAACCCGGAGAAGGTTATAGGGGTGAACCAAGAAACACTCGCAACCCAGAGACACATGTGATGCGCCTGCAGACGCTGTTCGTATTGAACCTAGAGATGCTCAAAGAAGTTTGCAGGGACGAGCCTAGAGATGCTCGCAATGATCAACCTCGAGTCGCTCACAGTGGTAAACCGAGAAATGCTTGTAGTTGACCTAGATATGTCTGTAGTGATGAACTTTGAGAGTCTTGAACTGATGAACCTAGACAAGCTAATTAACCTAAAAAAGCATATAGAGGCGCTGGAGACGCTCATAGTTATGAACCAACGGTCGAGGATCTAGAGATCTTTGAAATGAGGAACCAGGAAACGCTTTTAGTAGTGAACTTAGAGACGCTCAGAAGTGATGAACTTATAAACCCTTGTAGTGATAAACCGAGACGCGCGTCGTAATGAACTTTGAGATGCTCAAAGCGACGAACCGAGAAGCTCGTAGTAAAAAAAAAACTGAGTGACGCTCTTAGTTATTAATCTAGCAATGCTTGCACTAATGAACCTAGAAAAGCTCATAGCGATGAACCTGGACCTTCGTAGCTAGGAGCCTAAGGGCCGCCGCGGCCGCTCTGGCCGGCTCTCGCCTCTTGCTCACTTTTGGGCTGAGGAGCCCGGGAAACCCTCCGTCGGCTGCCTGCTCAGCATGAAGGTGATTAATAAATGGTTGTGTCAGCATTTTAATGCTGCAGCCGTCCGCCTGAGCGACCCCGGCTGGGCTGTAACTGGCCACACAGCTGAGAATGACCCGGTGGATGTGATGCGTACGGCAGCTGAAGCCAATTGGCTGACGGTGTTGGGGGCGGAGGGGGGGTGCGGGGAGGGGGGCACTTCTCCGCTCTGCCTGACCTGTTGCTATGCTCCATTTTCTCAGAGAAGATGGCAAGGAGCTGCTGCTGGCCGCATAAAAAACTCCAACGGCACAAAGTTACTCTGCTTGAATGTCTGCAGGCTTGTACATTTGCTTTATTACAAAAAAAAACATCTGCCAAGACTTTCCTCCCACAAAAGAGTATGAAGATGAGGCAGTTGCCTTCAGTCCACTGACCACTTGTTTGCTGAATAAGTTTTGTTCTTCAGGATGGAGAGAACACTGCAAGAGAAACCGTTACCTTGCGCAACCCGCGAGACACGTCGGCCCCTCCTCACTGTAAATTACATAATTTCAAAAAGGTTCTGCGAGGAACCAAGTCGAGGTCTTTTGTCTTTACCTCTGTGACATCTTGTACAATTGCAAAACATATGTATTGTTGGATATCTTCTTATAATATGGAATAAACACAGTGCTGGAGACCGATTCTCCGCGTGACCTCGGTGAACCTGGTGGGTTGTTGCACTCAATTTATTTATATATTTTTAGTCAGGGATCAGATATACAGTATCTCCAGGCTCTTAATGTACACTTGACATAGCGGAGAGGAGCGCACACACACACACACACACACACACACGCGCACACACACACACACAGAGTAATCCGTCCCCATTACAATTACTGTATTTGTCCTTTAGTGGGGCCAATCATCTGAGCTGTATATATGCAAATATTTTGCGCGAG
>CAAKHG010025735.1:2822-14181 GCA_901007715.1 Dactylopterus volitans | reverse complement strand
GGGCGGTCGCCGGGGGGGGGGGGGGGGGGGGGGGGGGGGGGGGGGGGGGGGGGGGGGGGGGGGGGGGGGGGGGATTTTTTTTTTTTTTTGAGGTAGAGAGCCAGGTTTAGAGGGACAGGAGGCCGAGAGGGGAAGAAAGAAAGAGAACAAGGAAGACACACACACACACACAAAAAAAAACAATATGAAGCAAGAAAAACAGAACGCGAGACAAGAGAACAGAGTCAAGCCCTTAGTCAAGCCCTCGTCTTTGAAAGCTGCAGCTGCTCGGCATACCATAAGCTGTCATATCACACTATGGTGGCGCTTTTCCACCACATGGCACCAGCTTCACCCTACTTGCCTTTTTTTTTTTTTGGTTTTCCATTTGGGGAAAAAGTACCTGGGAGCAGGTACCACTTGTTTTAGTGCCCGCTCCCCCGAGGTTCCATAAAAGGCAGACCAGGTACTAAAAAGTGGTGTAAGAAAACACGGCGGATCACTGATTGGCTAGAACGATTTGCGATCAATGTGCATGGAACACCCTAAACGCCGTGAACCTGTGCCTGCCATTTTTCTAAACAACCAAGCTGTTATAGTGGCCGAAGTTTTAATTTTTTTTTACTCTAACTTTGCAAACAGGGTCATCCGTCATCCGAACAAAAAGTGGTTTCCTTGCGGTGAAAAACTGCGAATCAAGAACACCTTCCCGTCGATATCGTCCATTGTTTCTCTCCTCCTCTTATACTTATTGTATCTGCGCATTTCTATGGAGCAGGTTCACGCGGCATCGCCGCGACGAACAGTTCTAATGGGTAAACGACCCTCAGAAAAGTACCCGACACCAAAGGCGAGTAGAGTAGAGCAGAGTAGAGCCCGGTGCCGTGTGGTGGAAAAGCGCCACAATCTATTCTATCTCATCTCAATTTCAGCTAAAAAAAAAAACGACATTAAATTTGATTTCTGAGAAAACTTGGACCACCTGAGGACACAAATCGGAAAGCTTTTTGGTCTGCGGTCATTGAGGTTCTTCGTGCTCATATGATTAGTGACCATCATGTTTAAAAACAGCCTAGAAGCCTACAAGTGCACATACTAAGGTTCAGAGTCACTTTTCTGAGTGGACGTTAAAGATTTAAAGATGCAAAAATAAACAAAAAACAAAAAGGGCAGGCTGAGACTCTAAGGGTTACTCCAGTGTGATGGCCTAAACAGAAACCACCAGCAGGACTATGACCACATTGGGATGAATAACTTGCTTCACAAAAGACTCTGAAGCGCAAACAGTAGAAAAATGTCACATTTTTCTTTTGAGACAGTTGTTTATTCTGTGGCGCGAGGGAGCCCCCCCCTCCCCCGAGTGCGCCGCGAAAGGTCGAAGCGTGTGTTGCTTATGGCATGCATCCATGAATAAACAGGACAGGTGGTTTACAGCCAGATCTGACAGTGTGTGTGGGGGTTGGGATGCGCGGGGGGCGGGGCCCCTTGTGAGCTTTCGTCACGACGATGACTCAAGCAGCCGCTTCAACTTTTTTTGCGCAGACAAGGATTCACGCGCAAATCCGGGTCAGGTCTACTCAAAGCCGTCGTGATTGGATATTGCCTGAGGTAATTTTTCTGGCAGAAAAAAAGAAAAAAAAAAAGGAAGCCATCTACATCAGCGGGCTCACCCAGGAGAGCTGAGTTTCCATCTCCCAGGGGGAAGCGTTGGTAGCGGGGCACGTTGAAGGGAGGCAAGAGGTGAAATTTCCTTTCCAAGAGAGGCTCCAGGCGGGAGGCGGAGGGATCGGCGGGGTGGAACAAGTTGTAGACCTGCTGACAGGCGGGTCGCAACTGGGCCACTAGGGGGAGAAATCAAACCAGAGACATGAGGCTGGAGAAGGGGATGGAGAACGGCTCATTTTTTCCCCCTCTGGCAGAAAGGTGGAGAAAAGGTGGAAAATTTCTGGAGCTCTCCCCTAAACGCACAGGTTTTTTTTTTTGGGTTTTTTTTTACATTTTAGGCATTTGTCAAGTCCACCGGCGCAACAATTAACGTTTTTCCTAAGAAAACTGGGCAGTTATTTGTTGCCACTGGCATGCAGTTACACTTTAAATATGCAACTCTGGTAGACGCTGAACTCTTTAACATGCGTATAACTCCCAACTGTTTACATCATAATTCTTCTATTCTTACAGTCCACCCGCCTCGCAGTTTGTTTGTTTTTTGTCACACTTTTTTTTGTCATGCTTCTGTATATAGCTGAGTGTATGTGTAAATTGCTTTTACTTTTTATTACTTGTTATATTGTTTGAGTTCGTGTACGCTGCTCAACCAAGCCTGTAAATTGCCCCCCCCACAACCTCCCACTGGGCGATAAATAAAGTTCTTTGAATTGAATTGAATTGAATTGAATATCATGGAAGCGTGCGCACGTTCCCCCCGCTTTCACCCTCAGTAGATTTCCCACCACTTATTACCCGCTGATGAGGAGGCTTACCGTCCAGCATAGGTATGACCGTCTTTCTCAGGGCGAGCACCAAGCCCAGCGGAGAGCCGAACAGGAAGAAGTCGGACACCTCAAAGTCAAACTTCCCCAAGGAGCCTCCGTCCAGCATGGTGCTGCTGCTCGATCTGCGCGAGGCCGCGTCGTTCCGCAACACGCTGGAGTGCAAGCTGGAAGGACGACGCAAAGTCATTTCCCGGCGAGGCGCTAAAAATAAACCCAAATGCTCCGCAGCCAGCAGTTTTTACCTTTTTTTTTTTGCGTTCAGCCATGTTTGTTTGTTTTTTGGTTACCTGTAAAAATCGTTTTCACACACACACCTGGACAGGAAGGCCTGGTGTTGCTTGATGGTGTCCAGCTCGTAGGTTGAGGAGTCGCTCCTCTTGCGGGGCAGCTGCCTCTTGGCGTCGTCGCCGGCGCTGGTGCGAGGGATGTCGATGTTGCTGCGGCTGAGGTGGCGGCTGCCCTCCAGGGTCGGGGAGGCGGATCCGTGCCCGCAGTTGACGATGATGCCCGGAGAGAGGAGGTCCTGGTCCTGCAGAAGTGCACCGGGGGTGGATCCGTCGTGAGATTTTTTTTTCTAAAGCGCTTCTAAAAGAATCTGCGTGCTGCAAGACTTTTCTCCTCTCACCTGGACGCTGACGACGCTTCCTCTACGGCTGCTGTTCTGGCTCTCATTGACTGTCTGGTTGCTGCTGCAGAGGGCGTCAAACCCCAGTATCCCCCCCACACAGTCCCCAATGAGGCAGACCTAGACAGGCGAGGGTGAGGAATAGTTCTTATTTTGAAAAATAATTATGCAACTGGCATAACATTCTTAATGTAAAGATGTCCCCCGATGACGAAAAACATAATGTGAGTCATCGTTATTGTTATGACATGTGAGACGTACAAAATTGCAGGTTCAGCTGTGATTGCATTGGATATATATTTGAGAGCTCAGACATGATAAAAGCTAATCAATTACAAATCAGCATTCCATAGGAACCAGGCAAAACACCTAAAACCATTGTTGGCATAAACAATGAGGCAACAGTGGCGACTTCCTGCGTCACGTTTATTTCACGCGTGCATTTGTTTAAATGGTGTGTGCATGCGTGCGTGCTGGTATGTGTATGTATGTGTGGATTAAATGTGTATGCAGGTATGCATGCATTTAGGTGTATATGTATTAAGGCATGTATGCATGTATGTGTGTGCATAAGCACTTTCGAGTTTAAATTTTGCACATGTTCAATAGGGAAGCACATCAGTACCTGTGGTTAATATGGGTGAAAGAGGTAGGAGTAGAGAGGTTTTATGATTCTTTCTACCCCTTGACTTATTTTCAGTATGACGTTTACATGTGTCGTATATGGTTACGATTACTTTTTGTTTGTTTTTGTTTTTTTCTCTTGGTTTGTGCAAATATCCTTTTAGTATTTTTTGACCATGATTTTCTCTTTATGTCGTCTTTTCCTTTTACGCGTCAAATAAAGCCCGGATAAAAACTTTGGGAGGCAGAGCAAACCTGGCCAGAGAACGCGGCGCCGTCCAGGGACTTGATGAAATCGGTGTAAACCTGGTTGGCTCTGACGATGACGGTCGCCACGGCGTCCTGGTACTGCGGAGCGGAGGTCGCCAGAAGGGGCAGCGCGGCCAGCGGGATGTGGTCCTGGCTGCTGGACAGACAGCCCTCGTCGTAGCTGTACGGGTTCAGGCTGCCGCAAAACACATACAGATGCAACCAATTAAAACTGTGTAATATGAGAAATCTACACAGGAAGAGAGGCTTGATCGTCTGGAGCTTCACCCAGATTATTTTCCGTCCCAGGCGAACAAGGAAACTTCATTAATTACAATCATTTACAACAAAGTAAAAAAAAAAAAGAGAGAGAGAGAGAGAGCGCTGATGTTTACTACGGAACATTCCAAAAATGTTAATGTGCTCATCCTTGAGCCATATGTCAGCCCGCTAGGTTTTTTTTTTTTTGTGTAACACCGCAGTCAGACGCACAAACAAGCCCACAGACGCGAGTGCAAACGCAGCATCCTCGGCGGAGGTAATTAACCAAAATACTATCAGTATGCTTAAGCGCGTGTCTTCTTACTTCGACACCAGGGAGAAGGCCTCGGCACAGATGGCAGGGCAGGGCACCAAGCGGATGGCGATGCGTCCCAAGGCAGCGGGGTAGTGAACACGCATGACTGTGTCGAAAGCCGTGCTGATCGTGTTGACGTCGGCCTGCTTGCTGTTCTGGTCGCCCCCGCCCGTGTCCAGGATGTTGCCCCCATGCAGGACCAGGATCAGAACGTGGATCTTGGAGGGCTGCAGACACTGCTGGGATGAGCTCTCCTGAGAAGAGAAGGTTTCAAAGGGGTGATGGATGGAGACGACGGCGGCCGGGAGCGACTGTCGAGTCACCACCGAATTTCCCGAAGGGAAAAATCCCCTTTGTTAGCTTCACCAGAAAAAAAATACAGAAAAAAATACAGATAAACAATAATGCCTTTGCATCGGGCAATGACGTCTGTCAGATTTGCGTCCATCTCTTTAAATACACACCTAAAAACAACCCTTTTTTTTATTTTCCAACAACCAGGGACGAGCGGAGAACCACGAGGGGGATACAGAACAAGGCCAACCTTCACATCACCCGCATTTACTGTTCAACTAACAACAACGATGCTTTCGGAGCGCACGTCACATCCAATGCAACGCAAATGTGCAGTTTTGTCCATCGAGCTCGATCCAAAACTTCACATTTTTTTTCCTCTTTTTTTTTTTTTTTTTTTTTTTTAAAGAAGCACGTTGAATGTAAACTCCACACCACAGCGGCAAGTACACAGGAGTTGAACAGAGGGTGGTGAGGTTGAGGGGGGCACGCATGGACTGGGGTTTGGACAACGGCGGCGGGGTGAAGGGGGGAGGGGGAGGGGCAGGCAGGAGCAGTAAGTAGAAGGGATTTGAGGTTGCTGCGGGGCCGCCGGGGCCCACAGTGCACTGGGGCCCAACACGTTTACTTACTGACTGGTGCCTTGTTACCGTGATGGTGGGAATGGGGGAGCTATCGGCTTGGCCGCTAACAGAGCCGCGCATCTGAACACAAGAGGACAGAGAGGCTCAAATCCTCAAAACTACAAAGCCTGATATCAAGCACCAATTTTTTTTGTTTTGTTTTTAATTGCTTCAAATGCGTGTTATGATGAAATGCAGTGCTGGGGTTTTTTATGTATTTTGGTGCACTGTGTAGTGTAGTTTTGGCACGTTATTGACATTTCAAGGCTTGTTGTGACGATCGTGTACAGGCATTTCGCCGTGCGGCGCGGATTAGGCGTAAAGTTCATCATGATGATTGTGTTGTTCATGTAAAAGGCCCAACGAGGGACAAGAGTTGAAAATCAGCGATGGCTATGAACTCTCTGTGCAGCACATCAGTCTTTGCATCGGAACCGTGTTAAACTGCATCGTCCCCATTTAAATAGAAATCCATTGTATTCTAAATGAAACGGCAGTGAGTTGCAATCGAAGGTTTGGATCCTGGAGGCCATTCTGCAGATGGCCAACATCACAGAAGTCCTGCTTAGGGGGCTTCTTTTTTTTTTTTTTGGCTAAACACACCTCATCTAGTCTTTCCTCACTGGTGGCTCTTTCATAGTCCACCGTCCTTTCCTTGAAGAGCTCACCTGCAGACACACACACAACAACAAAAAAACCAAACAAAAAAAACAACTTAGAAGCTCCAGCGATCATGGTTAGCGTCAAGCGCGGCGGTCTGCTCGGGGTCTGCATCCTACCAGGGGTTTCCTCCGCATCCGCGGCTTCAATCTTGTCCATGAGGTCATTGGAGTTCCACTTGGCGATTTCCTTCGGGAAGACCTCCTCGGTGTCTGAGAAATCCTCTGCAGGGGTGACACGACACGGAAGAAAGGTCAAGCTGCGTGTGCATGTTAATCAAGGTTTTTTTAATCGATTTTATTATTTTGCTGTCAATATCTCCAATACACACTGAAGACCAGAACCACATTCAGTTGTACATGTATATAATGAGGACTGAAAGTGAACCAGCCCAAACATCGTTATTGCACTAAAACATTTAATATATAACCTGGATGAGGAACTCCACCTTTGCATTTATCTTTTGTCGATTTTGTTTTGCACTCTGGTGTAGAAGGTACGCAAAACTGATTTTGGTAGAAAGAAAATAAGTCTGTGCTGCACCAAAATCCACTGAAAAGTTTTAATGTGCCTTTTGAATTTTTCCAATTGTCTGACAGACGGTGTTCCACATTAGCTGAGGTCCATTTTAATAACGGCTGTCATGGGATGGTTCGGTCATATCATAAGTATATTAAGAGGAACTGGAAAACTTTTTTCTGTCCCGAGTATGCAAAAGTGACTCCATTTACTTTCACAACACTGAGAATAATCTCATAAAAAAAAAAGCACTTGCTGCAGAAAATGCGTGTGAGCGTGTGAGAACTGCTGAAGCGATGCAAAAAAGGCAGGGGGGGAAAAAAAAAGCTCAAATGAAGCAGAAATGTCGATAGCGCTAAAGCTTAAGCATGGTTGCCACGGTGATGGAGCTATCAAAGGTCCATTTGTTTAAATGGCACAACATTTTTTTTTAGGGAAAAAAAGTGTAATATTGTAAAAAAGTTATTAAAACGTTTTGGGGTTGTTGTTTTCTGTAACTTCGACCTCGCAGAAGCATTTAGGCAGCAAACACAACAGAGTAACACAACTGTTGCGAAGAAAAAAATCTTTTTATTTCAACTGGCTTGCAAACACACGCTGGCGGCACATTTCCCTGGTTGCTTCATTTTCTTCATTTGAAACTCGCCCCTTACGATCCGAGTCCCAAACGGTTTAAAAATGACGCCGGATGGGCGACTTCATCTCACCAATAGTTTTTATATAAGCAAATGGCATTTAGCTCCAACTGCGTCTGTTCATTGTGTGCCGCTGCGATTACAGAGTGGCTTTCGCCTGAGTTCAAGAATAATTACAGCACTACTTCCTTAAGATAAGTGTATCATCCACCCTCTGATTAATTAACCTCGCTAAACTCGACACACTTCATGTGTCACGTGACGAGCTCCCTTTCCTTGAATCATTTATACTGAAAAGATAATTCTCCGCCAGACATTACAAGTCGATCTACCAGTCAAACGTATTAACTCCGACGTGCTTGCCAGGTGTTTCCCGCCGGATGCTAATCTAAACTATACGAATCTAATATCTAAGGAAATCCGAGCCACGCTAAGTCAACGTTTCCATATCTAATTTGTGTGCTGCCATCATGTGATGCATCTGGCAACCAAAGTATGCGCTCGCGTTCATGTTGACACGCCGGCTTCATTTATTCAGCATAATTCAATAACTGTTTATTTCGAGTGGTTGCCAAGGAGGCGAGGCAACTGTAAAATCGTAAGTAACCGGTAGACACAGTGTGAGCCTTTCACGGACGAACCGTCACGTGGACTTATCTGGAAACCGTGTGAAAGCTCATTGTTGAGCTTTATTGCGCGAGGGGAATATAACGTGCTTGGACTTAATGCGCCCCAGCGCGCAATCAGCAGTCCAAAACATGAATTTGAACACAGAAAAGGTGGAGACAAGAGCAACTCAACTAATACAGCGATTGACAGTGACATGACACTATTTTTATTCATGTGACATCATCGCAACGTCAGGAGACAATCCCACCCCGCAAACACTGATGAATTATTAGGGGGGGGGGGCGGGGGGGGCGTTTATTGTTTGGGGGGATCATAAGTGGTGAAGGCTGGTATGTGTTTATTGCGATACAAGTGAGCAAAGGCTGGGGTGTGCTGGTGAGTAAGGGACTGGTGAGCAGACATGATTTCCGAAACTGGTCGTAAGGATGGGCCACCTGGCCCCCCCCTCCCCACCGAGTCCTCAGCCAAAGTCAAATCCGGCAGAGAGCAGGGGCGTCGCGCCAGAACCCGCTTAGTTCAACTGCAGCCCAAAAGCATGCTGGGTATCTGGGAAGCCTAAGAACTGATCTGTGGTTAAAGAACGCATGGCAAAGTGAGCGGATTCCTTGAAAAAAAAAAAATTTTTTAAAAAAAACAACAAAATGTATGAGCACAAGTTACTGATCTATCTACGGACTCAAATTTCGAATCGCAACGCCGGTTACCATGCGCGTCGAAGAACTCCTCGTCCGAGCTGTCGTCCGAGTCCCGCGCTATGCTCTGCATCCTCCACTCCGAGATGCTGTGGCGAGATGGGCTCACTGAAAGATCGCAGATGAACAAGAAATTCACTGTTATTTTGGGACATGTGTTCCGAGCCTCTCTCTTTCCCTTTTTAACACATTAGACACACACTCTCCACGACAAAGAAATATTGCACAATCTCCCCACACACAGTGTTATATAAACATGCAACAGTCTCCGCTGGTGCATTACTTCATCACAGATGGAGCGGCTGGTGGTCACGGGGGTGTGTGAAAAGTGAGACTCGATGCAGCACAGACGAGCCACAAGTACACCGACTACCCAAATGCCAGCGGAGGGGAAAATGGCTGTGCTGAGAGCGGGACTTGTCCGTCACGTGTCCTCAGTCTGTGCCTTTTACAGTATATCATTAGTGTGGAGGTGGAGAGCGTCGGCTGGCTGGTGTGTGTGTGTGTGTGTGTGTGTGTGTGTGTGTGTGTGTGTGTGTGTGTGGAGAAAGGGGGGCACAGCTGTAGCTGTCAGCGCACAGAAGGAAACAGCAGCGCTGGAAGGGGAGGGGAGGGTCACTGTGAAGCGCGTCAGCTTCCTCTGGACTGTGATGTCAGCACTGCTGCTAAAAATAACCCAGGAGGAACCACAGGGGGGTGGGAGGGAGTTACAGGGGTGAAACAAGGCATGCTGGACGGGAGACCGGGTCCAGGTGGCGGCCAAAGTGACCGCTGCTTTTGAAGTCGGGGGTCGACACCGGAGATGGCCGCGTCAGGCTGTGTGACGACGTGAGCCGCTGCTAAAAATAGCCCAGAAGAGGTCGCGGGGGATGAAGCGCGGCAAGTTCGATAATGCGGCAAAGGAGACGGGCGAGTGGAGGGAACCTGGTAGGCAGGCGCCGAGTTTCAACGGCAAATCTGAGCGCAACTGCAAATAAATCCCCTTCGGCCGTACGCGGTCTGTTGTGATTTATTGGACCTTGCTCGCAGCGGACGTCTCGGCCGGTCGTAAAAAGCACAGGTGCTCGTGATTGGCAATGACAATGGCTCCGTTCCGTTCAAGCGTCCCGGTGAGTCATGATGCCGTGGCAATCACAGGCCCTGAGACCCTGAACGTGAGGCGGCTGAATGGGGATTCGGCCATCGCTGCGTTCATCGTCTACGCCTGTGCTTTTTCCACGCCGGAAACGAAAAGTGGCCGGTTGAGTCGAGACGGGTTATCCAAACAGACTCGGCGGGTCTGAAGTATGTCCAATAAAGTCCGCCCTGAAGAGCTGTTGTGTTTTGATGGGGCCGATAAACCCTAAACGCCTGAGTCATGCAACCTGAATAGTGATAGCGGAAGCAGGTTTTGCTCGACACTCTTCGCACCAGCCAGCGGGAGGCGACACGGGGCGAATAAGTAAAGTCGGCTCCTCACCTCCTCTCTTGGACGATCGGGAGGATCGGGACGAGGTGGACCACTGCTTGGTGAGCACACCTCTGGGCTGGAGAGTCTCCCCCGCTGTGCTGACGACCACCACCTCCTCAGCCTCGATGGAGCTGATCGCCTCTTTAACCTCCTGGTCTTTGTCTGGAGACGAGGTGCCCCCGTTGGCTTCGGTGGCCTCCTCCGCCTGGCTGAACTGGGCCATCTTCCTTGCCAGGGTCAGCTGGGTCTCCAGCTCCAGCTGCCTGATGTCCTCCATGGTCAGACCGTACCACTCGTCCTGCCAGCACCAGGCCTGCCGGTGGGCACGCACCATCACCTTCCTCAGTCCTAGAATCGGGAGAGAGAGGAAGTTCACCACCCGCTGACGAGCACAGGTTAGTCCGTGCTCAGATGCGATCTGAAATACACTCTTCTAAAAACATGGCGTTAGCGACAAGCCGCCGGCAATCGGCCAACACGGGAGCCGACCGTCTGGGACGGGGACACACGCACCGACGTCGTGGATGAAGCGTTCGATCTTCGACTGCATGCCCCAGTAGCGGAACTCCACTTTGCACAGTTTGTAGGCACACATGATGGGGGTCTTCCCTGGGTTGTTGTTGTAGTCCTCTATCCAGTCGTCCAGCAGAGGACCCCTCTGAGTCTTGACTGACTTGTAGAACCGCGGGTCCTCCTCGGCTTTGTACTCGTGGGGCGGGATGGGATCTGTCACTATGTCGATGGGGTCTGTCGCGGAAAGCCCAAATTCATCAAGCAGTGAGTAAAGATCATATTACCCGGATGATGACAAGTATGAGGATTGGTTTCAGTGTCTGTGATATCATGCAGGGAGGGACAGTGACAAATACAAGAAAAAATAAATAACTACAGTCACTGCATGTATTCAACCTATGTACTGTATTATCTACCATTTACTTGCTGTGTTTTTTCCTGAAACAGCTATTCTGTAGAAAATTATTAGTGACATAAACATATGTTAAGCTTGCTACATGGTGGAAGGTTGAAGGTCAGTGTGAGCGGATACAAAGCTGATAAAATTCCTGCATCTATTGAACGTACGCCCTTCAACCATAAAATGACTGGCAACCATGACGACTACATGTTTAGCATCGAATTTGATTCAGCAGCCCTGCAACAAATTTCCCCCTTCAGGAGGAGTTTTACTTTGAATTTTTATTGAATCTGTGAAAGACAGGCATTAACTAATTTGAACGATCGCTAGTGGGAGTGTCATTTGTGATGCTGTTGAACTGTAATGGGTTAGACCGAGAGGTGTCCCTCATATTTTG
>CAAKHG010025720.1:2338-22105 GCA_901007715.1 Dactylopterus volitans | reverse complement strand
CCCTCACTCTTCTCCCCCCCCCCCCCCCCCCCCCCCCCACACACACACACACACACACACCCTCACCTACCCCTCCTTCTAAAGACAAGTAAACAAGCAGTCACTTAAGAAATTACGTTTTGGCGTTGTAGGAAGTCGTTGGAAATGTCTCTAAAGTTAACGCCAAAATTTGATGCCACACACACGCACACACACACACACACACATATAGAGAGTATATATGAACTGGAACCAAATAAAAGCGTCATCTCATAAAGCCTCTCAAAAGGCAAACCTCTAGAGGATGCTGCCCACAGTTGGATTTTTATTGAATTTTGAATTCACTGAAAGGATCGCTGCTGCGGCGTCTCATTTTCAACAAAGTTCCTACACAAGCACACGCGCACACACGCGCACACACACACACAAATGCAGGATAAACGCACACTAAGGCAAATTGCATTACAAACATGTGGGAAGGACACAAGTACAGAAGAGAGCTCGCTCGTCCCCTCCCGCCCACAGCCCTCAGCAGTTGTATAATAAATAAGAAAACACAAAAAAACAAAAAAAAGAAGCTAATACATTGACCTGATATGGTGTCAAGAAAAGAGCAACTTAAAGAATGAACTACTTCCCTCCCAAGGAATGTTGATCCCAGTGAGGGTAGCAGAGAATTCAGGTGACACAAAATTACTGACCAATGTGGGATCTGTTTTTCAGGAGCTGCACCTGTCGGCAGTGAGGCCATTCTTACCACATCTTGACCAGCCATCGCGTTAAAATGCTTGTCATGCACCGATGCACTTAAACGTTTAGCAAAATGTTGAATCCTGCATAATGAATGCTTTTACTTTACTCGTCATATTGCATATATTTTGCAGGTAACGTTGGCCACGGATCTCGCTTGTGATGGGCTTTTTATGCCTTGTGGTGTTTTTCACTTCTGTTTCTGCTCACTTTGATGCATTCTCGACGAATGTGGTTTTGCAGTGTCACACATGTATTAAATTCCCAACACCTTTTTTTTTTTTTTTCAGGTAAAAAGGTGTTTCACATAGTCACATGCTCTGCTTTTGAGCGGGGGAATATAGGTTCTGAGTTCTGCAAAATGCTTCATCAATTCTATAAATAATAGAGGTGTATGTATTATACACAGTATATACAGTATATAGTTGTATGCCTATGTCTTATTGCTTTCCACCGACTGCTGTGTGCATTAAGACGTATATTCCACTATGAAATATAAACCAAGACATTGATCAGTGAGGAAAGATGAAAAACTATCAGTGTCTGTATACATAGTGGGCCTACTGGGAATATTCAATTGCACCAATGAGCCCAGTCATATGAAGAGAAAAGTGTTGTTACCAGCTCATGCTCCAGTAGAGGTCATATTTGGGCTAAGCTGTTTATATGCATATTCATACCCTAATCACAAATACCCCAGCATACATAATTAGGCTGAATACTTTGGATATTATTATGGAAAGAGCACTCAGTGTGACCACGGAAAGTAACACTGAATAGGATATCCTGGGTAATAGGAGCCTCTCCCTTCACATAATCATGATGGGGGCTTATACCAGATGGGAAATGGTATTTTCATTTCCCAAGTGGAAATGGTGATTCTCCTTAATAATCATGGGATGTAGATGTGCATAACAATTCCTTGCTGTGTGCCATTGTTGAAGTGGACCTTTTACTTTCCATACAGATGAAATATAAAGGCATTGTTGCTCACTATGGTCTGAATTGGTCTATTTATGTATGTATTGTGTATATATATATACATATTTTGCCTATGGAGATAACAAAGGGGCTGCTATTGGTGGAGGAACTGTAGAAAGTTCAGTTTTATGACAGCGCAGGCCCGGATGCTTCGGCTTTGGGAGAGAGTGCATTCATATATTCATAATCACTGCTCGTTCCCTGTAGACATCTGGTGAACTGGGCACATTAACTCAAGCACTGCTTTGAGTGAGCCTATTTTCATGCTACTAAACTTTATAATTTCACACCACCCCCATGTATCAAAGGGAGAGGATGCACATTCATATGCATCCGATCGCTGCAGTTTTCAGCAACTTTGTGGCGTTTGCTTTGAGATGCGACAAAGTTTATTGGGTCGAGACACTGGAAGGAATGTCAGAACAGCCAAAAAATAAAAAATAAAAAATAGAAGTGTGACAATGTTAAAGTAAGACAAAAATGTTAAAAATGAATCTGATCATGCATCGTGAAAATGGAAATTATGAGACAGAAATGGAAGAACCTAGCAAAAGTGTTTGACTGGCATGGACAAATGTAAGAGAAGCTTAAAATCTCACTGTTACCTTGCATGTGCTTTACTTTAGCATTTGATTTACATAATTCAATCAGACTACGAGGTTTGTTTTCTGGAAATCCTGAAATTGGCTGATTGGGTAAAACAGGACTCCTGTCACAGTTCAGATAAGTAAGCTTGCAGGGACTGGTAACCATGGCAACAGTAACAGATGACTGAGCAAACCTTAGGCCTTCATAAAGGGTTTTTTTTTTTTTTTTTTTTTGGGGGGAGGGGGGGGGGTTGTCTTTTTGGGTGCCCAAAAAAACTAAATTTGTAAAGGCACATGATATCACAAATTGCCTTTATGTGGGTTACGATTGATAGTGATAATGATGAGAGTCATTTCAAATTGCGCGTCGGGCCCTTTTGGCGAATGTTAACTCAATGTACGCATCTCGCTGTAAAATACCTCAATCGTCTTTGCATATAGAGATTG
The DNA here is from genome assembly GCA_901007715.1 of Dactylopterus volitans. Taxonomy (NCBI): domain Eukaryota; kingdom Metazoa; phylum Chordata; class Actinopteri; order Syngnathiformes; family Dactylopteridae; genus Dactylopterus; species Dactylopterus volitans. Next base: position 19,361 of record CAAKHG010025720.1, on the reverse strand, counting down.
GTTCTGCAGCGGCGGATCTGTAATCTGCCTGGTCTGGAATTGACGGTACTTTGCCACAAGTGGTCCGTCTCGACTGTTGTGTGAAGAAATGGGTTTGGTCGGTCACATATTTCAGACGTGTTTGTCCAGCTGTGTGTTAAACCTCCAGAGCCGAGCCAGAATCATGCCTCCCGGAGGTTTGCGGACTCTGCTGTAGCTGCCTAGTTTTTTGTTTTTTTTTAATGCCAGAATTATCTCAGGTCAGAGGAGAGCTCACAGGCTGCGCAGGGCTTAGAGTAAGTCGGAGTGACAATTAAAAGAAAAATGACACATCTTGACACGTCACACCTCCAAACAGCCGCTGATGAATCATGAGAGCCTGTCCAGAAATAACCGCCGCGGCAACAGAGCAACCAGACGCCCGTGTATCCTCAGGTTGTCTTTGCTCTGAGCAGCTAGCGCGTGTGATACTGAACATATGCACTCATGGCGTATGCACATGCCTACTGTCTTTAGCGCAGCAGAACTCCGACTCTGTTTGTGTCACAGGTTTGATTCCTCCCTCGGTCGGGCCGTGTCGAAATGGCAACAGGCGCCGTAGGTTCATGTTGTGAAAAAGTTGTTGCAACCCAGCAGCTCCGGCTGGAACTCTGCATCCCCTGCCTCTCTGCCGGGAGTTGAGACAATTCTGTATTTTGTCAAAACACCTGGAGAGGGAGAGGTGCTGGGTTTGGATCAACCGGAACATTATTGAGGTCAAAAGTTACAAAACAAAGCGAAATAGAGAGAGAGAGAGAGATGTTTAGCTCCTTTGTCAGCTCATGTTACAAAAGTGCTCATAACTGTAACATAGTAGCATTTCAAAATTCACTAAATGTGATGGTCACCCAACAGAAGTCAGCACAGTTTTTCCTGTTTCCTCCACACGTTTTTCTGGAACTGATTCATTTCATTCGTTGTTTTTTTATTAATTTATTTTTTTTAACTCTTTAGAAATATTTTCATAGTATGAAGAATGGAAATATTTATCATTGTTACTGGTGGAAAGTCAAGTCAAGTCAAACTTTATTTCTAAAGCACATTTAAAAAGAACCTCACTTGTCCAAGGTGCTGTACAAACTACAAATATACATATAATTAATATCATAAACAACCCTTAGTTTAAAAAAAAAATAGGCAAAACGGCATTTCTACTTTACATGACAAAAGTAACTTAGCAAGAAATTAAAAAAATATCACACTGAAGTAGTGAAACACTGTCAAATCATCTCTGCACCTTAGCAGTTTTGAGATTTGTCCTCAATCTAGATTCACACTGTCAGTGAAGAGACGATTCACTTTAATCTCCTTATATTATATAGATGGCAGTTGCTGCCAGTGCTTATGTTAAGTTAGTGCTATTCCCTTTGTTATATTCCACGCTTATTATGTAAGAGGCTGCTGCAAAAGACCGGCAACAGGTTTGTGTGAATGCATAAAATACAAGGCAGATCCCCCGAGCCGAGTGTGCCACGCTGTTTGGACGCGGCGGAAGTAAACAAGGAAGGATGTTTAGATTATTTTAAGATTCCAACTGCGCCGTCCTCTGTATTCAATGGGTGTTAAAGTGAGGCCAGCTTCATCCGAAGGCGGCGTTGCAGGATGTGGACATTCACGAGAGGCTTTGTATCAAAGAGTTGAACTGCGGATGTCCAAGGTTACTTACGCTGCTGCTTTTATGAGTCTCTGCATATCTGCAAAATCCTTCTGAAGTTGAGCGAGCGGCTTCATGTATGGCAAATATCATGTTTATTTCAATACCTAAACAGTATGTGAATCTAAAAAATATTTCACAACAAACGCCCTCTAACTACATTGGTATGGAGACTTACAGCGGCCCCTCCGTGGACCATCACCTTATCGTGGTGGAGGGGTTTGAGTGTGCTAATGATCCCAGGAGCTTTGTTGTCGAGGGCAGCAGCCCCTGGTAGGGTCTCCCATGGCAAATCGTTCTTGGGTGAAGGGTCAGACAAGGAATGGTCCATAAGGACGCATATGGGAAGAAAAACATCAGAGTACCAGTGTGCGAGCGCCTGGTGGCCCATGGGGTCCGGTCAGGTCCAGCACAAGGCAGAGACATGGGTCCAGCCTCCAGCAGGCAGACCACCTGCAGGAGGAACCACATCAGTCTGGTGCAATGTGGATCGGACGGAAGGCCGCTGCTGCCCCCGCGATAAGCGGAAGAAGACGCGACGGGACTTACAGCAGACATTGTCAAAGTCATCATTCATAATAAGCAACCCATGCTTTTTTTTTTTTAAACTTGTGTCTCAAATCATCAGTTGTATTATAGTTAAGTGATTTCTTGTGGCATTTTGGACCCATATTGACTTGGATGCTGCAACAGTAGGAACAGAAATCATTTTTCCTATTAAATATAAATTTCTTTTGGACTCATATTGGCTTGAATGCTGCAACAGTAGGAACAGAAATAATTTTTCCTATTAAATATAAATGGACGGGTGGATGGCTGCTCACATCAATAAACGCATGCATACAGGCAGGCACTGAGAGGCATGCCCAGTCAATACGTTGCCTGCTATGGGAGCGTCTGACACAAAATGGCCTAATCTCGCATCCTTTCATGTCCACTTTAGGCGTCCTTAGAGAGCCACACATGAAACACTGCTCTCCCGATAGAAGCCCGAGAGATACGCCGACGGCATCTCCGTCCACCCCCAACCACTCATAAAGATTAAAATCCGAAGAAGTTTAGCTCCACGCCTCAACAATATATCGACGGAAGATATGCTGGGCTTGTGCTCCATATTAAGCGCGCAGCTGTGTGCCAAGAACCATAACGCCGTCTTGATAGGTTTTGTTATATTTCCAAGATCCTGTCCAATCTGCATCTTGTTCACACCTGGCAAGGATGGAGCCGGCGGAGTTCCAATTGTCAATCCCCGAAGGAATCGCACAATCTCTCATCGCCGGCGCGAGCTTATGAAGGGTTCGCGATTTTCTTTAGTCATTACGGATTCAGATGCAAAAACCATGTAGAACCATAATAAAATATGCCTGAGCCAGTGTGATATATCACTGTTTGTGTGGGGGTTAAAATGTACAAACATGATGACACAAAGTGCAGTAATTACCTAGAATATTTCAGCATAACAAACAGTGGGCCTACACTTTAGCTTAATCCCTGTCATGTTTCATAGCTTTGAAATTCATATATATATAGATAGATAATGATGTAAGGCCATCTCTTGTTCGGGAGATTTCTATGCTAGCTATCTTCAGGGGTTTTATTTTGAAATGTTAATTAAAAAAAAAAATCATCAGCGGTGCTCTACTGTAAAGATCACATTTAACAGTTTTTATTACAGTAATAAACTGTTTAAGGAGATTACAGTAGGAACACCAAACTAACAGCACTAGCAACCAAACAACTGACAGTATTACACTGTGAAGATTATATTCTATACAGCACAGTCCTGTTTTTTGGGGTTTTTTTTGTTTTTACGATAAAAAACTGTTGTTGCAGTTATGCCGTTGCTGCCAGCCGTTTACTATAATTTAACAGTAATTTTTCCTGTGTTACAGTGTGGACTTTTTTTAAACTGTCATGTTGTCTCCTCAAAACAAGGTTAACTGGAGACTGAAATTGAATTTATTGTATACGCATATTAAAGCTGATTAAATTTGTTTGCAATTTATATATGTCCTATGTCCATATAACAATGGACATAGCGAAGGACATAATATTGAACGTTGGACACAGGCAGCATACGTACTGGTGACATTCACCTTAATAACCTTATTTTAGTAGAAAATAAAAATAACTAAAGAGACAGGGTCAGTTGCAGTAGCTTAAGAGGGAGTATATGACTGAGGTCTTTGTGCAGAATATGCAGGGTTTTTGGGTTCCCAGTCATTTTTCAGTCCAGGGAGTAATGTGGCTACTACAGCATTAAATTGATTTTCTGGACTGGGTCATTATTGGACTACAGAAGAGGAAATGAGCCCTAATGGTAATTAAAAAGTGATATTTTTTTTTAAAAACAGAAATCTTCTGCCTCATTAAAATCTCACAGGCCAAGTAAGATGGGGTATTATGTTCTGAAAAGGACAGCCAGGTAGTTCATATCATCCCCCGCGAAACGCCGAGCAGAAATTCAAGCCTCCACAATAGTCCCATTTCTCACCGAATCATTTGTGCAATAAATGATATCTGATAATTGGTGCGAACATCTTGGTTGAGAATTTGTTTAAAGCGGGAATGTGAGAGCAGCAGAGCTCCCCATTGAAGGCGGGATGCAAAGAAGTCTTGTGAGGAGGTTAAGCCATTGTTAATTCCACAATGCTTAATCATTCTCCTAAAATAACAGGGAGGCAGCCATCCTGGAACAGTCACCAATGGAAAGATTAGCTGGATTAGTACCAGATGATGCGGCCGGGCGGCGATGGCTGTGGGTCTGAATGTGGGAAACCGTGTTCAGATTTGTGTTTGTTAAGAATGCAAATCTCTCCTTAAGTCGGAACATGGACGCAAACAATGTCAGCCGCAGCGCCACAAGGACGTTTTACATCCACGGCACTTAAGGATTTCTGATTTTTTTTTTGCGACAGACGGGGGTCCGCGAGGAAGACGCTTTACATCCGTAGGAAGCCTTCTACTTTGCCTGCTCAACTTGATTCCCACGCTTGATAAAGGAGAGGGAGTCAAAAATAATCAATTCTTTGGGGATACGGCTGGATTTTTTTTTTTTTTTTTTGAAGCCTATAACTCTTTGGCTGAGAAAGCCACTGTGGGCTTGTTATGAGTGCTCCTTATGAATAACTGTGGAGGTCCTGCAGCCTTAATAACCTCACTAGCCCCGTGTCCTCTCTCGCAGCCTGTCAGTCTGGTCATCTCCATACAGAGGGGACAGAAAGCAACCATACCCTCCAGGTGTCCATGGAAAGTGATGTTTATAACAGCGTGGCACGATTTGTCACTCCGTAGTGCAACCTGTGTCCTGCAGGAAGCCAAATAATGATTTTAAGTGCCTGTCTGAAAGATTGATCTCCCTAATCCTCCCCACCTTTCTTCCCACTGAAAGGTGCAGACTAATTTACGACGGGAGCTGACGATGGGTACGCTGCGTCCGTGAATGAATGATCTGGCCCCTAGCAAAAAGAGGTAATTTCCTCTTAATGTACTGCCGTAAACATTTATCATCACGCTGAGCTGACAGCACATCGACACAGCAAGGATGCTGCGACTGCTTGCTTTAATCTACAGAGATCTTTACCCCAGATTAGTGATGCGGTCTTGAGGCACCGCGCCCACCACCCTTGGTTGGGTTTACCACCACCTGCAGCAGTAGCTGTTGGTTTGGGAGGCACTATAAATACATGTAGGTCCTTAGGCAGTGCAAAGGGACCGCCTCGGATAAGCATCAGTTAGAGGCACCCGTGCACTGAGGAAATATTAAAGTTTGCCGCGTGATGTAACGACTAGAATGAAAGACAAGCAGGAGCCGAGGAACCGAATGCTCGAAGCCAGGCTATCAAATTACATAATGTAATTAGGCTGACAACCTCGCTCGTGTTGACACTTTTTAATATTCCGGTGTTTGGGAGAGCCGGACACTTTAAACCAGTGTTTGCAAACAAAGAGAGTCAGACAGAGACAACACAAATTTGAAAAAAAAAAGAAGAAAAAAAAAAAGAATTTAATTGTTTTTGATCTGAGCAGATGTAAAGGACTAATTGTAAGAAATTCGCAGAAAGGCTCCCATTGATGACTCATTGCTGATGCTAAATCAGACGTGTCAAAAGTGTTTCTTTTCCGCAACTCGTGGCAGTTCTCGCTACGTCAGTTGACATTCGGCCACTAGGGGCAGAAAAATTCCAAAATGGGGCTGATGCGCATCCGCCAAATTCATTTGTTTAGCTCTATTTTTGGACGCGCCAAACTCATTAGGAGGATGTTTGAGCGTATTCACCAGCTGTTTGCTGACTTAACCGCTGCTGCTGGGCGGGATAAGTATAGCGCCGTAGCCTCATCGCAGCCTGTGCGCAGAGACCAACCGTGTGAGCAAAAAGTTGATGAACAAACCACTTTTTTTTTTTTTTTTCAAACTAGCTAGATTTCAATTACCTTTCGCATGCCGTTCAAACCACACCATTTCTAGAACCATCTGCCGTCTGTTTTGGTGACAGTGTTGCGATCGCTGAAGGCCCTCAACCTCAAACGCATCGCCTCTTGGGAGCAACTTACATTTTTCTCAAACGCACTTACCAGGAAGAAACTTCTCAGCGCCTAAAAGGCAAAGTGTTTAATTAAAACAGCAGAGTTCCAAAACCTAACCAGCTGCACGAAAGTATTAGCTTTCTAAATAAGTTTGCGATTCACCAATCAAAGACTATTGCAATATACTAATGCTTTTGAATTGACAATAAATTCAAATCCTGTACATTCTGGCATTTTAATATTCCTCGCAATTTAATGAAGCTTAAAAAAAAAAAAATGTCATCTTCATAAAATGTCTGAGAAGATGCATGACTGTCACGTTTTAATTCATTAGTGGCATGCAGTTATGACTTCGCGTGGATACTGAGGAACAATCTCATCAGGCGAGTGAGGTAAAAGGATTTTAAACTATGAAAGAAAAAGGAAACGTGGGTGCTGGAAAGCCCTTATGGGCGGAATGTTTCGGGGCCAAGAGTAACAGTTGGATCCATAAATCTACATGGAACACGTACAGTGAAAGATGTTATTTTAACGTCCGTCTCCTGGTGCCGTTCTGCATCTCTGAAAGTCCCCCCCTGCAGGGTTTTCTCTCACTTTTTCGGCCAAACATTTATTGAGTCGCCGTGGTCGAGCCAAGAGGAGAGTGGCTTCCCTTGTGCTTGTTGACAAGTCTAAAGCGTATTAAATCCAGTGTCACCCGAAGATCAATATCTACTGAAAGAGTTGACACTCATCCAACACGGTGATATGGGCGCAGGCGTGCATTTGCATTTTATTGTGCCGGACTATCGGCGCCAGTGTTAAAGTTCACTGCCTGAGATTGGGTGGATCAATCTTAGTTCTGTCAATCACAATGAGACTCAAATGAGCAATTTCAAAAATGAGCGCATTAAATGGCCCGCGGGGGAGGTCTGAGCATCGCTATGAATCAAGTCCTCTTTTTTTTTTTTCTTTTTTTTCCTTTCTAGATACAGTCGACATCTGCCGTTAGCTTGTCTCTCGCGTGAAATCAAAACTATTTTTGCTGGAAACGACTGTTAAGCTTTGATGTAACAGTTTTTGCGAGTCTCTTGTGGGGGATTTTTTTTTTTTAATTATATTTAGAATCTGGGAAAAAACAACAGTAAAAAAAATGACAAATCACCAAGTGAAACATAGTTTATCCAAATATGATTTATTGTCCTAAAGAGCTTAGTTAGATTTAGAGGTGGTATTAAAAGTTTACCTTTTCTCTTAATGCAATGTGACAACAATGGAGTCCCATAATGAGCGTAATAGGTTCTCTTTAATACAAGTGGCAAAATACTGATGCACAGCATATTTCATTTTAATAGGGGGAGAGCAAGAGGGAACGAGTAATAGAATTGATTGTGACAAACGATAAGCATTATAAGTGAAGATTCAAACAATAGGAGGTAGGTGGATGCCTCCGGGGTCCAGATGCTGCTGCTGCCAGTGGCGGTGGAGTAAAGCCAGAAGATGAAATCTCACAGATGACTCACTAGAACCTGAGCCTGAGGTAAAGGTGGAGATGGGAAGGTGGGAGAGCTGCCTGATTGTAGATCTGAAATGACAGAGATACGCTGACAAAACAGCCGCTGATTGGCTCTAAGCCTGCAGTTAGAAAGATGACTGCACCGATGTGGCGACGTGAGAATTGGGGATGGAATGATTTTGACAGCACGGGAAAGCACGGGAAAGCAGGAGTGACGGAGTAGATGAGAAAATGAAGCACCAACACTTCATTTGTTCTCCCCACAAAAACAACCCCCGTGATACATGATCCTGATAGAGCAACTAAAGCATAGAAAAGACCACGGTCTTGCTTTACTATTCATCAAAAACAGACACGAAGACTGACTTGGCTAATATGTAGATATTTTCCTTAAGGATAGAGGTGCCAGTCTTGTGTTCAGCACAATGATGTAGCACGTTGTTAAAAAGTAATCTAAGCTGCAAACAAACCCCACACAAAATGGAACCGGGGAAACATATGACTCATATGCAGCATGGCACAGTCCTAATGAAGCAGATACATTTTATTCTTGGTGTCAAACCTGCGATGTCTCACTGGGCTCACACCTTCTTCAGTACAAAACAGTGCAAACATGCACAAACCCAGAGAAAACAACAAACAAACAAAACAAAACAAACAAAAAGTCATATGAATAAACATTATACTGAGACTGTTTTTAGGCAACACAAAAACATTTTCCAGATTTTTTTTTTGACTTAAGTAAAAAACAAATTCAAACAAAAAGAATACAAAAGTACACAAAAATATAAAATAAAAAAATATAATATAAATATAATAGAACGCAGGAGTTAACAGCATGTATAGAAATACATATTTGTATTTAACATCATATTAGAAAAGAACGTGTTAAAGTATTAAAAGCGAAAAAATCCACTACCTCTTTAATTAAGTGTCACTGCTTTGTATGCGTTTGTGAAGTTGTGGTTAAAGACTCTCCTTTCCCCCCCTCTTCACATTTACAAAGTTATTTTTTTGCAACATGTTAACACTGTTATTGTCAATTCTTCTGCCCCGATAACGATGCAGCGTCAATCTGATATCATGACAGCTCTACATTTCCTGTTACATAAACAGCAAACGCCCTTCGACTCAATCCAAAATCCCATCACAAGAGCCCGTTTTTGCTCAACCAAGAGTTAATACCCTCCTGACTGTGCTTCTTATTGTTGTTTTATAATAAATGTTGGCCCTTTCTTTCATCAGACTACTGGGACAGCAGCTAACGGACGGCCGATCCCTGAGGTCTGACAAGAAATAGACATTATCCTTCCACAGCTCTGTTTTACAACCAGAGAATCTGTCATTTACATTAGTTTGTTTTTTCCCCAGTGCAACTTTCAGAGCAAAATTAGGTGACAGAAAGTGTGTGAAACCCCATAAATATTTATTACTTGACTTGGAAAATGCCTGAAATATTAAGCGCAGCTTTTTAAAGGTTTGGAGAGATCAGAATGACTGAGCCAGGTATGATATTGAGGCTGCGGCGATTAATGATGATGATGAAGATAAAGATGATGGGATAGTAATTGAGATGATAATGATCATGAGTAGGATGACCTTCATATGTCTACGCGGATCTGATTAATATGATACATGCTCTTACCGCAAGAGTCACCTGTCAGGAGTTTGAATATACGAAAAAAACCCAAAATCCATTACCCAAAGTTACTCTCATTATCACTGTCACACTGAGACAAAATTACAGTATCAGGATGGAGTTTGAGTTTGACATTTATAACTGTGGTTGTTAAATTTTCCATTCCTTGATTTTTCATTGCAAGTTATGCAGTGTCTTAAAATGCGACACTGAGGGACTTCTCACTGTATGAGAGAATTTCAGGAGGTCTGATGTGTAATGTTTAAATAACAAAGAAAGTATAGTGGCTGTAAGAGTACAACCACATTACCATGTTTTATGTTCACGCCTAATTGTGCTATGTTCACCCTTTTTGTCTTTGTTATAGAGACACTTGAACATGCCGCTGGTCATGTTTTGATTTAAAAAAAAACCCCGTTTCAGTTCGGACAGACGGAGAACAGTGAACTCTGGAAACGATGACACGGCGCAACAAGCGAGCTCCCAAATGGGTGTCATAAGCCACCGTGGCCCCTTTTTTTTCTTGTGTGTTAATTTCATCACCAGTTCAACCCTGTTGTCCATTTGTGCATCGAAACTATTGTCATGTCTCACGATGACTGACCTTACGCTCTCTGTTAAGCCTGCACGTTCCCAGTATACCTGCCACAGTTATCAGCTCCTTCATCTGCCATCAGAAGCCACTATATATATATTCAGCCTCACTCCACTCATGCGTCGCCAGATTGTCTTGGCTCCCACGCCGGACTCTCCAGCGTTTCTTAAGGGACTGCTTGCCTGGCTTCGACCCGACTTGCCTCCGGGCTTCGCTTCACGTCTCTGCCCCGGTAATGCACCAGCTTCCGTCCCCAAATGCTGATTTTGCCTGCCGGTTCCCTGTTTCCCCGCATGCCTGCGGCTGGTGGCACCCTGCCTGTTCCAGTCCCTCCTGGAGACTCTCTGTGCCCAGATCCTCCTCCCTGCTCACCGCTGCCGGTAACGTCACCAACTATCAGGTCATCTGTATTTCTTCAATAAAGACTGTTTCACCGAGTTACTGCTCTGGTTCCATTTTGTGCTGCAATTGGGTTCACATGCCACCCCGTTACGATACCTGCTTGGTCATGTGATCTGCCTTTTCAGGTGTTTTGGATCGAGCAGGGATTAGATCCAAAATGGTCATCACGATGGAGATTGTCTTGTGGATTATCTTTAGCTTGCTTTAGGTTGATCCTTTATCCGACTATAGAATCTTTATATAGCTTTCAATTGTAAAGAGTACCAGTGCTATGTAATGGTTTATCAATGTCGCTGTCCATGGTTCTGAAATAGTACCTTATGATTGTGGCCTTCTCTCCCTTCCGCTCTTCCCTAAGCTTTGTCTTGCATAATAATACTTCCAAATAAATGTACATATTTAATTCTATGATACATCGTATCTTATATAGAACAGTTTGTCACCATCAGGATCAAAGCGACGAGTAGTGACACATCCGAGTTACATTATAGATACGCAGGATGTGACGGGAGTCGGGCATCCTGCCACTTTGGGAGACGTGTGTGCGTTAAAAATTTCATAAAGTTTCATCCAGTATTTATGAATTAAATCTGGACGAGCCACTGGTAGACTGCCTGACTAATTGGACAAATTGTATCAGCATAATTTACAGTAGCTGTTATGAATGGCATGTAAAAGCGGACAATGCAATGGGGGAGACGAATAAAGACATGAAGTGTGTTTCAAATTCGAAGATGTATTGAAGGTCTAAAAATGGAAACGCAATCTCTCGAAAAGTTTGAGACGAAACTGGCTTCAGTCGCGTTTCCCTCGCTTCGCCGCCTGTCCTCCATTACTGTTTGTCAGCCGTGATAATGCACCGTCTGCAGCATACCATTGTAAATTAAATGAAGTAATTAATGTAATTGCCAGAAATCTATGCTGCTATTAAGTTGCCACTATGTAAGAGTAATGATTTGCATCTTATCCACTTAATTGATTGGAGCGCTATCACCATCACAGGGCCCTCTCATCTTATCTCTCCATCAAGCGGTTTCTCCCTCGTCGCTTTAAACAACACACCCAGACGCTGCCGGCATTCAAATGTCTCCCTCAGTTCCGCGCGTCTACTCCGCCGTGCTCGTTTCAACATCGAAACCCGAGCCACCGTCCAGCCCGTTCAAAGCCGCAGATTGCTACATACAGTATGCCAATCGAATTTCGTTTTAATCTCCAGAATAGCAACAGCAACAAAATAAAAACATTCAACACTGACGCTTCCCTGCGCTCCGTGTCAGTGTGGAGGGCTCAATCCAGTTTATCTCCTGCTGGATCTTATCTGGATCTCGCGATGGGTTCTGGTCCAGGCACGCTGCTCGCATCTCCAAAGAAAAGAACGAAAGCAGAAAACACTCTTTGCGCCGTGGCTGTCAAACCAGAAAATGCCAGACTTTTGGGTGCAACATATTTATTGTTAATGGTAGAGATGAATAAGCGGCTCTTGAAGCCAGCCGTCATTCACTCATGGAGGTGCACGCAGCAGAAAGAGACCGTTTTTATTTCAATTTCTCTAATATCCTTGCTAAATTTTAGCTCGACTTCGAATGCCTGCCTTTGTTGTAAATTTTAAAAGCTTTAAACTTGCTTTACATTTCAAGGAATAATCCACTGAAACTTAATCATACCAAATAAAAGGTTTCATAAATGAAACTGATAAAACCACTCGGCACCATCCATTTCTCTCCCACTGTTTCCTACTATTTATCTTTCATGCTATTGCTGTATGTCTTTCCATAACTGGCAACTGTGCTTCTAATTTTGTGGTGTAGGAAGAATATTTTGGAGCATGTGCTGCCTTTTTTTGCTCTGTCATACTATCTGTGTAACCATGTAGTTACTTGACAAATGGTCAGTATATCTAAATAACACTGCTCTGGAGAGTTGCAAATCTGTTTTCAGAGCTCTGGCAAGAAGAAACACCTCACTTCCAGTTGTGTCCAAGATGAAACCCTCGTTGATATTCCTGACTGTTTGGAATCAGTATTTGAAATGACTCTGCCATTTAATGTACTGTCAATGTATTTGGGCACCATCGAAGGCATGCACTCTATACCGGACAAATATTTAATGAGAATATTACTAATTGGAGGGAAGACGGCTTTAACTGATTTTACATTATTGATGGACTAATGCTTTCATTAAAACTACAATCAGATAAGTTTAAGAAATGGCTGGAAAAATGGGTCAGACATACAGAATTAGAGACCGAATTACCTCGAAGGCCCCAATTTTATCACGTCACTTTAAGTAAATACATTACGGAGAAGATCGTGTTGGGAACAAATCCCAAAGGATGAGTGTGACATCCTTCGTTGGTTTATTGTTTCTGTCCATTGGTTTTTTGTTAAGTTTATTGTGAAAGAGGGGGGCAACAGATGCGAGAAAAGTTTTGTTTTCTTTCAGTTATATCAGCAATGCTTGTACCATGTAAGCGTCTACATTGGTCCATTAAAGAGGGCATGCACATGCAGACTCCTGATTTTGTATGTCTCTCCCTGGTAAGGATAAAAGGATAATAAAAAAAAAACCCTCATTAGCAAATAGCAAGTGTGGTGCTTTTGTTTTAAAGACACAATGTGCAGGTTTGAAGTAGGGCTTTAAAGTTTTGCACCAGACGTGCAGCCAGACCTTTTAACTTTCTTTTGATAACACCCTTGGTGCACATGGCAGCACAATGTTTCAACAGATGGCCCCCGGCCCGTTTTTGTCCATCTTGATGCTCTTCACGCTGTTCTCCATCTGCAGAGGAGAAAGAAAACCTTCATTTGACACATGGCAAAGCCTCAAGGTTGATGAATCCCATCTCTATAGATTTATAAATCAATGTGTTTCTGTCAGGTCGTACAGTTTGGGCGTTTCGCTGCTCTGCGAGCGTGAAAGCACCCCCGTGCTTAGGCAACTTGGCTCCCTAACACCGTCCAATCACACTCCAGCCAAGAGGAACAGGAGCAAAGTGGATGTCAGCATGCGTCTGCAATGATGGATGGGCCTCACTAGAGAGATGATGGATGACCAGGGTGGCCATATTTGTTTCATAACATGCAGAATGAGTTACTATGGCAATGCCGCTGCTCCAGTGACCTCTGGTTGACCCGTGTCAAAACAAGACGCCAGCCATGACTTTGGCAAGCTGAATGACACATACAACCAGGCAGCTGAGAAACGTGCAGTTTTGCTGGCGAAAGGTTATTGAGAGAGCGAATTTTGTTGTTTGTTTTTTTTTCCAGGGCTTCTGAAGCTGCGCCCGCTTGTAATTGATGGTGGAGTAATGTTTGTTTTCTTCTTCACAGCGCAAAATTCCAATAAGTTGTGCTAATTAAACACAGAGGAAGTAATTAAAAAATCCCACTATCTGCTGTGGGCAGACTGAAAGTCTCCCTAATACGTGTGATAAATAGGAAACGCCAGACTTTTCTTTCACTTTCAAAGTCCTTTTGAGAGGCGTTCCATTTCTACAACAATCTTGACAAATTGTCATTAAATACATAAAAAATCCTGCATAAATTGTGGCCAAGGATGTGATTAAACCTACTTTTAAAAACCCTAACATGATTTACTCCCTTTTAGCTTATACTTAAAAGCTTAATCGCTCACTTCTTCTTCCCAATGTACAGTAGCGTGTTTGATCTGACAAAACATATAAACCTCACACAGCTTTCACAATCAGCCTGCCTGCTGTGACGTTTGCATTACTATTAAGACAAATGTGCGAAAAAAAATTATGTTCCTGTAGTCATTTAATTTCATTCAATCAAAGGGTACAGGTAAACAGGCAATATACTGTACATGCATTCAGTTGTATAAATACTTACATGTGCAGCTACATATATGAGACCGAAAAAAAGATGCCCAGCTGTCTGAGAAAAAGTGACAAGATGGCTTCAATCGCAAAAATAACTGGGACGCTTTCACCTACAAAAACAGAGAGAAACAAACGTCATGACTTCCAAAACCACAAAGAAAAAAGAAAGAGATAGATCATTTGGTCTCCAGAGGAGCGGAAGAGCTCCTAGTTTTTACTCTTGAACTGACTGATGTGACATTGGCCCATTATGAACTTTATTGTTTAAAAAAGAAAAAAAAAAAACATAATTTTAATAAGTTCGTGGGGACTAAATGTTTAATTTGAAATGGTTCAGGCATACATGAAGTCTGCAGCTAAAGGCATTCATCCATTAACATCATAGCTCTTAACATTACAGAACCTTCATAGAATCTTTTTTTTTTTTTTTTTTTTTAATACCTCTCCACTTTAAACTCCACTGCTGAAACTACCCATTTTCGATATTTTCATTTAAACAGCCTTGGGGGTCAATAAGGAGATGAACTTTCAAACTACAGAGACATAGAAAGATGAGAAGTGTATTTAATCTTCTCGCCGATTATTTCAAGCAGGTGAAACCAGATGACGAAGAAACAGTTGGACTCTTTTGGTTCAGTTTTGCATTTGTTACGTCTTTAACCTGCGCGGAGCAGAAGGCTGATGGTGTTTGCTGCATCTGAAAGACTATAGAAAAGCTGGCATAGCAGGAAACTATAATAAAACCCTATTTACTTTAGACAAGCGTTATTGCATAATTAATGAATTACTCGCCAGCCCCTGAGTCTTGTCGAGCTCACTTGCTCAAAATAATGAAATTTAATGCCCCTGGAAACATTTGTTTGTTATTTCCTGGGTCAACGAAGTAAACTTCATGTACCTCTATAGATTCACTAGAAGTGTGTGTGTGTGTGTGTGTGTGCGCGCGCTTGTGTGCGTGTGTGTGTGTGCAAAGACTGGAAATTACTGTCACGTCACGTTGCAAACAGCGGTCTATTGAACTGCCCCTCATTCAGTGCTCAAGCTGAAAAATTAAGAATGATGTGTTTTGATATATCAGACAAGAATCACCAAACAGCCCAGCGCCATTTTATTTTGCACCAGTCTGTCTCCGCTGTTTAACTGCACTGCATCATCAACACTAAGCTGCTTCGCCCGCAGCGACTTGAGGAGAGCGCAACCTTGAACTACAAATAAGAAATCATCAATAACTGGCTCTCACTGAGTTCAGGTTAGATAGAACTAGTGAGTGTGTGTGTGTGTGTGTTTTTTTTTTTTAAGTGCCCTTTAAAACCCACCTTGAATTGAGCCTTGGGCGTAGGGATGAAGTACGGCGAGGTTACAGAGAAGCTGTAGCTAAAGGAATAGTTCGCAACGATACCAGGATTCGACGACCGCCACCGTGCACCTGCCCTTGCATAGCCGATGCTGGCACGCCGCTCTTAACGAATCATGCTGTTTTCCATTTGGAAATGGACCACTTCAGCATCAAAAGAATGAATTCCTCATGGGCCTTTTTTTTCACAGAAGCCATTTTGACATTAAAATAGCAGGGAAACACAAGTATTAATCATATTAATTGTGGATCTGTACCGAAACTGAACTGAACCCTCATTTACTCTCTGAGACAGTAGCTAATTTTTTTTCAAAGTTTTTGGTTTGCCTGGACTTTTTCGTCTAATGATGCTCGTGCAAGATCGGGCCTGAAGCACACAATCAGGCAATATACATCTTATTTTTAGAATGAGTTATGGAAACACAAGGAGCAAGGAGATAACAAAATGGAAGTTGGATCCTGCAGATTTTCTGCATGACACACAAAACAATTGTTCTTTTATTGATCAAGAATTAAAAAAAAGTAAATTGAAAAACATTCCAGATAAATTATTGACTTTTTTTTTTTTTAGAGAATGTCTTACTGCTGTAAGACCTCTTGTTTGTTAGATTTACTTTGCTCCTGTCTGCTGATTAATATATTCGGAGGATTATGTCGACCCAGCGTACTTCACACATGTGAATGGTTGCATCAGCCTTCCACGGATGAGCAAGATGACAGCAAACCCGTGACCGGTCGAGGGACTCTCCAAAAGTACTGTGGGGAGAACAATTATGGCCGCCTCACATCCAGCGAAAAAGAATGAAAAAAAATGGATATGACATTCACAGAAGAATTTATTTTTGGATTAATACTTATGGATTTACTGCACACACCTTTCTGTAAGGTTGATGCCCTGATGGCAAACGCTGGAGCAATCCAGCTTTAAGCTACCAAGAGGGGGAAAAAACAACAACAATCAATTTTAAAATATTCGTTAAAAAGCTAGTCCATCATCATAGTCTGTCGAGGTTAGTTTCACTGATAATTAGTTAATCCGAGAACGTTGCGTAAAACGGCCTGTGTTGCCTCATGCGTTCACCTAAAGCTGCATCTGGACAAGAGAAACACACACAAGACCGGCAGCGTTTGATGGACCGGACTTACCCGGCTGAGCAACACGCGTATCTCCTTCCACTCACCAGTCATCCGAGACGAGTTTCGCTCAGATATCGAGACATGCGATGCTGCGAGTTGCCGTAACACGGAAAGCGCGAACGCCGCCGCCGCCGTTGTCATCCTTCAAACTTTAACATCGCCTGCATTTCTCAGGTCAGTTTTTTATGCAGACCTGACGGCCCTGTGGTCTCCACTGTCGCGTGCTTCTTCATCTTGGACGTTATAGAAAGTGGACCTCGTGCAGTCGTTATGTATCTGCAAGAACCTGGCAAAGCAGATCCGCAAAAAAAAAAAAAAAAAAAAAAAAGAAGTTAAAAAAAAGGGGGGGGAGGGGAAGGGG